>PPJM03000016.1:190000-234033 GCA_003705765.3 Blastobotrys mokoenaii
TTGTCACCCTCTATAAAGGTTGTGTTCGAGAGGTCAAACCCGCGCACCTGATAGATACCTTCGGTGACAAAGTAAAGCCCATCCAAGCGTGCAAGCTTCGATTGGCGCCACAGGCTCGGATTGGCCGTGTCTGGAGATTTGTCCTCAAGGAACTTATAGGCGTCATTGTCCCACACAATCTCACCGTTCGCATTTTTGATGACGTTGGGCTCAAGACGGCCTATGTAGCCTTTCTTAGCATTGTCAAAATCCCGACGGTCGTCAAAGGGCAGAGTCTGTCGGATTTGCTCCTGCTGAGCAATGATAAATTGGCTTGCGGGCTTAGAATGTTCCATAGAGAATATTGCGTCGTCCAGTGTTGAGGACTTGAATAAAGTCAGAAGTGGGTGTTAACTGAATGGTTGGTTCATGTTCACCGATCCTATTTATGCTGGGTGGGTTGACAAGGGCCCTTTGAGTAAGTGCTCAGCCATGCAGCTCTACGAGTCGGGGAATTTTGTTTGTGAATGCAACTCATGCACAAAGAACCACCCCCTTGATAAGATTCTCGCCCCTTACTTGAGGTGACTAGGTGGGAGGATTTGACACGGTCAAATAATCGGGGCCGTTTTGACGGGTACCATCTAGGGACGCGTAATTTATCGTTGTTTTTCGGTTGTCTGGGACCCATGAGCAGAGCAACTAAGGCAAACTTTGAGAAGTATCTCTGGCCGTCTTCCTCAAGGCTTGGAATGTGCTCCTCCTCCCGGTAGATATATTAATGGAGTTATTTTATAGCATACCTCTGGTATACGAAAGAATAGCGTTGACATCTGAAGCAAATATGTCGATGATTTGGCAGAATAATGTGATAGGCTTTTGGCAGTTGGTCAGACTTACACAGCTGTGACATTGTCCTATTAGACGTCATGGTCAAGAATGCGTTCAGGCAAGAATGTGTGGGGGTTGAGGTAAGGAAGGAAACAGCACGAGCCGAGGGCTCTGTATATATGTGAGGGGATGGCTCTGCGAACAGGCGCCGGGCTTTTCATCACTGCGACACTCCAGAATTCCAGGATAATGAAACGTCGGCGATTACCTTCCGCAGCTGCCCTTAGCCTATACATTCATTGATTACGGGACATCGCTCTCTCTGTTGTCGAATCACAGTGTTCAACTTGTAATAACTAACTCTCTTGTCTGTCGGCTGCAGGGTACACCAACATGTGGCCCAGATGTCCGCGAGGCTGAATTGGCTATATACTGTATGGGAGATCAGCTGAGGTTCCTCACAACGGTTACACTGCATATCCGATTCCGAGCAGTGCCTTTTTTGTGGCCAACAAGCACTCTGAATCAAGGCAGGATGGGTCGAGATAGCGTGGCCTGGGGAAAGGTAAGGAGAGCAATGTCATATTCGAGGCCGGAGGCCGAGTGGGTGGTCTCGCGGAGCGTGCGAAGACCTGACGAAGAAATTCCAGATTAAAATAGCGCTGGAATTGGAATAGACTCTTGAGCGATAAAGGTAGGAGCCAGTGCCGTTCAAGAGATTACACCAGAGGGCTGTGGCCAGAAAGTTGAGTCTTAATGAATTTATTTTTATGATACAATGTCAATTAGATATACCTTAATCGTGTAGTGCTCAACTTCCAATTGGTTGATTAGATATAGATCTGGTGTTGTCATAATTCCAAAGAGACATTAAGGTTAATTGGCGCTGTGGTTTTAGAATTAAACACTTTATTATCGGCACTTTTAAGTATTGACAAGAGCAAATGGTGCGAAGATGAGCCGTTCCTAAGGAGAAAAACGTTCAAGACCGAGCTGAAAAATTATATTGATATGGGCAAGGCGATTAAATAGTATATTCTGGATTAATTAAAATACAAATTGATACCAGGTTCCGTTTACTAAACAACTTGCAGGAATATGTTAAAAGCGAGTTGGTTCGTGGACCGGCAACTGCCATTGGAGATATTGCCTTCTCTGTAGAGGATCATTATGTCGGTGATTCAATTGTGGTAGACATGGAAGAATAACACTGATTTCTGTTTGGAAACGTCTTTTTGAGCAAATAATCAAACTAGAAAATGGGTATGCATTGGAGTAGAGTACAGAGATATCTATTGAAAAATGAAATGATACAGGGTCTAGTATTCTGTACGATGCGGAGTATATATAGAGCATTTTGCGCTGTAGAGACTAATATTTAATTTCTCAAAAGCGTTATAGGCTGGTTTTCATGTTCAAAAAAGACGAAATAATGATGTTTTACATTAGTCTCGCAGAGCAGCCAAAAATAATTGTGGTACTTCGTGGCACTTTTACGTGTCACTAGAGTGACAAGCCTCTAATTTCACGTCACTGCCCAAACTACCTGGGTAAGCGAATGACACTATAAAATCAGGGGCGCAAATAATCCAAATTGACGATAACCTCTATATTCTTGGTTGGTCAGTGCGGCGCATGTGGCTTATGCAGCCTGATAGGGAGCGGGCGCGTAAGTTTTATGTGGGGTATAGAAATTTGTCCCAACCTTAAATATTCTTATAGTGTGTAGGGTTGATATCAAATGCCTATGTACAATAAGAATCGGAGTAAGATTGCTTGCACTGTGTGTCGAGGAAGAAAGACGAGATGTGATGGGGCTAAGCCAAAGTGTTCTTTTTGCCGAGATAATGGCTGTGTTTGTAAATATGAGGCTCCACAAGGCCCTACATTAGAAAGTAATATCGAAGATATTCTTACAAAGGTTATTGCCATTGAGAAACATCTTGGTATGAGGATAGTATCTGAACCAGTTGTTCCTTCTTCAGCCCCAGTTGAGGCAAAAGAGAGCTCTGGTTTTCCTTCTCTTACGATCAAAGATAACCGATATTCGGCACTGATATTTCATTTTGACTTTAACCTATCGACACATGCTCGTACTCTTGAGTCACAGAATGCTGCGACGTATGAAAATAATGGATCTATTGCAATATTACGTCACAGTCCTCATGAATTAGTGCAACTGTATTTTCGTCACACGCACAATTGGTATCCAATTCTTAATAAGAGAGAGATATTCACCGACAAGCTCCCTCTACTTCAAAGTACCATGAGCGCTGGAAACCCGGACTCGTTTTTGTTGCTTATGGTTTTGGCCATTGGTGCTCTGAATGCGAATGACTCTATAGGAGTATTTCAGGCAGATGAATTCCACATGCGAGCTTTGTCTATGATTGGCTGTGTGTTAGAGGAGATATCATTGAAGTCGATTCAATGTCTGATATTACTCAGCATGTATTATGGACTGAAGATTATGCCTATGAAAGCTCAAGAGTATATTTCGATAGGCTGTATTAAAATGCAAAACCTGATCGAAATACGGCTGGGGAACAAAACGCTGGAAAAATCAGATGATGGCATTTATGAACTTGAAGAATACGAAACGAGAGCCTTTTGGGCACTCTTTATTTTGGAAAGTGAATACGCCGGAACGCTGCATTTCGCCAACACGGGTCTTTCTTCGTATGCGAACAATATAAAATTCCCTTCGCTGAGCGAAGAACCATATAATTGGCCAGGATCTCCAGAATCAGATTCATCTATTATCGACGAGCCGGATCCTCATTTTCTTTCTGAAATTGGAGTTCGAAAAATTATCGACCGAACTTGTTACACGTTTAACAATTCAGAATCGTGTACCACAAGCAAGACATCATTTGCGCCTTTTGTTGCAAAAGAATTACAATCACAGCTCGACGAATGGTATCTATGTTTGCCAGAGTCTATAAAGTTTGACAAGACGGAAAGACCCTCTGCCAATACTGGACATAGCACACGAGCTTTCATCAGAGGACAATACTTTGCTACTGTCATGTTGATGTATTGGCCCTGTATGATGGACATAATAGCGACAGGAGAGTGCCAAAACGAAGAGCACCGGGAGGCATTCAAAATAGTAATCGACGCATATGTCAACTTCATGCTAAGTGGAACTGCTGTTCGACTATGGGAATTGCCTCTAATATGGACTCACGCTGTAAGCATCTTTGCAATGACAGCGACAATTATACGCATGACCCAGAGAACTACACTTGTCTACGATAAACCCGAGGACTTGGAGGCCGGTATTCAGCATGCTTTTGCTTTTCTTGAATCGATTCAATCATCTCCAAGTATTAGGTATTTCACCATGATCTTACACAACTTGTACAGTGGAAGGATTCCTAGTTAGCTATGTGCATTTTCCAATTGACTTTAAAAGGTATGCTCCTAAACGATAAGGTCCTCTGTCTTTTCAAAACCCCAAAGTATGGCAGTGCAAGCCCTCGAGCTTGGAGAAATCAACTGATGCTGGCAGTGTGTAAAGGCTTCATGTCCCATTGTTGCCTCAGGCTCCCTATAACTATTTGAAGGGAGATCAGCGGCATGCTTATGAAGCATTCAATATTGTCGCTATAATTCAAATTACAGGTCAATTGGATAAGACCTAGAATCACGACAAACACTGACTAATAGAGGGTATACCAAATAGTATTAAAGTGTAGAGGTCCCGCAAGAAGGCCCTTTCGTGAATGATATTGTAGCTCCATAACTCGTCATAGTCCAAATTTAGTCATAGTGTACACTAAATGATATATTTTAATTGAGAATGACTTATCTTATATTGATAATATACTTTCTATTTTAAACTTGCTTGAAGACTTGAATTTGTTCATATAGTTAATGTAAAATCAACTCCTTTGACAGGCATAAACGTTTGGCAAAGTCCTATTATGTCCAGCAATCATAATTGCTCGGTGAAGGCAAATAGAGATTTTGTTTCGCCATCTATTGATCGGGGGTTCATCTTAAGAGCTATGTCCTTGTCGCATATACTATCATTATGTAGATGATGTAATAATGATTTCAAGATTTTTAATCTTCGCTGGTCTCTCCTTCAGCGGCCTGCTCAGGAACGACAGCGTTTCCTCCGCTTCCTAGTTACTTATTAAAGACAACAATTAGCAAACGTTACACTGAATATTGTCGAACCTAATTAATTCCTATGAAGTATAGGAGGAATGCAAGTAACTAATTTCACACGAGAATCCCGTATCCCACGGTGCCGACGTCCCCCGAGACATCCGGGGGTAGTCGGCTTTGAGGTAGGGGGAAGTTTCACTGCAGGAGTGCATGATGGGATTGTATGCAAAATCGAAGTGCAGAAGCGTTCGATTTACGCGATATCTAAGAGATTTCTGTTAAACCATGCAGATGCTAACTCAATACTAAAAAATCTCGCGCCGACTCCCCCGAGACTTGCCAGTGAGCGTCAGTTTCAGGGGAAAGATAACCAATGGACGTAGTATGATGCTGTGTGTTTCAGCAGCCCAGAGAATTTCAATTACAGGCAAAGAAAACGATATAAATAAGTCAGCCCGCAAATATGGAGATCAATTACGACAGTTCACAACAATGTCCGACAGCAAGTTGATTCATACTCTATACTACCAACCGAAAGGTTTCTGGGTTGGCGATATCATGCCTTACGGAAAGGATGGGACTTTCTATCTCTATGACCAGAGAGATGACCGTCGCGAGGGTCCCATTACCGTACCGTTTGGATGGTCACTTGCAACGACGAAAGATTTTGTTCACTACACAGACAGCGGTGATTCTATCAAAAAGGGTACCGATAATGATAGAGATCAATTCATATATGCTGGATCTGTATTTGAGGCGAAAGGAAAAGTCAATGCCTTCTATACTGGACATAATCGAATCTGGCAAAACCAGGGAAAAACCTCTGAAGTTCTGCTCCACGCGTACAGTGATGACTTCAAGACTTGGACCAAGTCAGACAAGCTGGCAGCCCTGGTTCCCCAGGAGGGATACGATAACGGCGATTGGAGAGATCCATGGGTGATTTGGAATGACGAGAAGAAAGAATACCTCTTAATTCTTGGAGCCCGGCTTGAAGGACCAAAGACCCGTCAGACTGGCCGAGTTGTCTATTTCACCTCCAAGAACTTGGAAGACTGGGAATTTCATGGCGACTTCTGGGTCTCTGGGAGATTCACCATGATAGAAATGCCTGACCTATTCAAAATAGGGGATTGGTGGTATTTGGTTTATACTGAGTACAGCGAGCAGAGTAAAACTCGATATGTGATGAGTCCATCGATTGATGGTCCCTGGATTACTCCTGCCGACGATGCCTTCGATGGACGAGCGTACTACGCAGCCAGAACTGCCTTTGATGGCAAGAGAAGAGTTCTTTTCGGTTGGGTTGCCAGCAGAGAAAATGAAGATGACGCTAAACCATTCCAATGGGCTGGAACCTACGTCCCCCACGAAGTTTATCAACGCGAAGACGGCACCCTTGGGGTAAAGGTGGTAGATAGCCTTTGGAATTCATTCTCACCAGAGCATTCTTTTGACGACATTGAGGTTCACTCTCCGTATGGGCGTAAAGAATCTAAAGTCGTAAATGAAGCGGCAAATACTTTCAAGTTCGAAGCCAATGTGGCGTTTACACCTGAAACGCGCGACTTCTCTTTGAGACTTCGGAAGAACTTTGATACAGACGAATCTTATGAATTTCTGTTTTCCATGGTGGATCAACAACTCCGGTTTGATTGCAATCCTAACTTCCCTTGGTTCCGGATGCTGGATAAAGGGCTCGAACGTCCTCTCCACCTTGAGCCAAATAAGGAATACAATGTCAAGCTCGTGGCCGACGGATCTCTTTTGACAATTTACATCGATGGGACAGCGTTGAATGTTAGGGGATACACCCCATTTGGAAAAGGTCTCACTGTTGCTGTAAATGACGGTTCGATCAAAGTAACGAACATTCGATATTCCGACCAGCTCGAGAACCCGCCAGTTCGTTGGTAACCGTGAGTCAACTATATATGTCAGTTACTCTGGAGGTAAATAAACCTGTGATCGAATATTCACCACTCTGGTGCAGCCGCGCAAATTTTACTCTCCAAAACATTTAAGCGCTAAAAGTAGGTAGATTGTAGCAATTAAAAGATAGGGACCCAATTACTAGGTTAGTCTATTAGTTTAAATTAGAAGTTGACCGACAGCCCCATCGACCCCAAAGAAAATATTGTCAGTGCAGTCTGCGTTGATCCTAAATAACAATAAACCCATCAGCTGCACCATAGTATGTTTTTCATATACGTGGCAGGAAAGTCATACTATCCTATTAACAATTTTCCTTTCCAGTTCTGGATAATAGGGTAATTGCAATGGAGCCGAAGCAATATTTCATCTATAGCTAGTGGTTTGGATAAATGACACATACCACAAAAGCCCTCAGATTATTTTGAAACATATACCGGGTATCGCTTGGGTATGGAATATAGAAAAAATGTGGCTATACGAAATGGAGGAATGAAAGCACCAGTTAAGAGGAGCTTAACCTAGCACCATGTGTAAAAAAGATTCTACAACCTGTCGTTTCCTGGGCAACAAACAGGTCGCAATATTTCAGGTGCCAAAGGCTCCACGATAATCTAGTGGCACAGCCAAAAAAAATAGGTCACTCCATGTATCATCCGATAAGATAGCTCCAGATCCGTAAGGTTGATCTGCGAACACCTCGGGCCGACGTGGCCCCCACTCCCCCACCTAAGGGATTGAACACCTGCACAGCCGTACCTCTTACCAGCTGTTAACATTTATAGAGCCCGAAAAGAGATTAAAATTGCTTTTCGGATTGGGTGTCTATGTGCTAGAAATATATAGCTGGCTAATATAGCCCATCAACTACCACGCACTGCTTTCTTGGTTGAGACTCGAATATTACAATTTTCTCCACCGAAGAAATGGACTTTTTTATGAACCATCCCGACTGTGTATCTGTACCAAGCGATGATGTTTGACATAAATAATGCGCTTGCACGGGATGCCTTTCGGGGGCTATCGGCCCGCTCTTGTCAGCGATAACTGGTGCCATATACCGCACATGATCGGCGGATTATACTTCCCATTTTTAAGTGGCTTCCATTAAAATTTCATACAGCAGGGTAGATCATCATCATCCCGATGATATCTAGTGAGAGATGTGGAGAAAGCACGTTGGCGCGGCTGAATGTGAGGCAACGGTTGGAACTCAAAAAACTGGCCGTTGCCATAGTAACGAAAAATTACCTGGGCAACGCAGAAGCAGGTAACAATATTGTATAATTCATGTTACGTAGATATATCAATTGTACATATATTTTAAAGACCAGAATGCGCAATTCCAGAACATTGACCTCATGAAAAAAACTGCAAAAGCTCATGGTATCATGAGAGGATAATGCAATGAGCACAAACAATCAAATTAAGCGTCCTTTGTGAATACTAGCATACCCCGAAGGGAGTCTAAATTGCAGATGATCATTAATTGTCCCGGACTCCAGAGCAGGAGAAGTTGGTCGCGCTAGATGTGCAAAGAGAATAAATTTGGAAAAATCAGTAGCAACTTTTGATGAAAGCAGCAGGCAGTACATTAATCGTCTATACTGCTTCATAATTTTCGACTATTGTATTGCAGTGTAGTGGGATAGCTTTCAATTTTTCGACAATTCTCTTTTTTCAGACAAGACCACTCGCAGTCTAAGTACTGCAACTTAATTTTGCTCAGAATGATATCTATGGCAGTATCAAGATTTCGTAAGTGGTCAATTCATTCAAATGTAATACAGATAGTAATATTGCAGTAACTATTCAACAAAACCTCTTTGAGAGAACAAAATATTTAAAACATACATATAAATCAGGCGTCTTGCTCTGAACTATTACGACCCAAACGGAAAAGTCTTTTCCATTTGCTCGGAGTCTGTGGCCTTGGCGTAATCATGTGCTCTTCATCAGCATATGGCTCAACGTCAAATTTGGTGAATTCTCTTGCACCGACTCTGTGTGCGAATAATATATCGAGCTCCTCATATGTTCGGAATTTGGACTCTGGCAAACGGAAATAAGCCCATACATACCAAATGAGAGAAAGTCCAGCTGTGAAAAAGGCCGCTTTACCTTTCCAGTTACCCTTTGTTGGATTAAGCATATAAGGAGATGCCACATTTGAAATAATAGTAGGCACATAGTAACACATACGCGCTAAAGAGGTGGTTTTTGCTCTTAGTCGTGTTGACGAGACTTCACTTGGGATAATGAATCCGGTTGGTCCAATTGTTTGACTGAAGGATAAACTCCAAAGCAGTAAAAGAACAGACTGTACCCACATGGATGCCTTGGTATCTGCAAAGGAAATAAATGAAAGAAGAAAGAATATAACAGTGAGAGCCCCAAGTCCCCAAAGATATAGAGTCCTTCTACCAAAGAAGCGTCCATTGACCTGGCCACACATGTTTGCAAATAAACCGATAGCAGTTTGGCCGATGTTCATTTGGTAAGAAGCTGAAACAGGCAATCCTGCCAATTCGAAAAAATATGTTGTATAACCTGGAATTCCAAAACAGGTTACCGACGTAGCCAACATAGCCATACAGGAAATCTCAGTTCTTCGCAAATCAACGCCTTTGAAGCAATCCCAGTAGGATACTCCACTTTGCATCTCCAATTCCAATTCGTTTGTATGAACCATCATAGCCACAGTGTTCTTTGGATTAACCCCATGTGTAGAATCAGCAAGTCTAGCCAATGTTTTCTCGGCCTCTTCAAGCCGATTTTTACGAACTAGCCACCACGGAGATTCTGGAGCAAAGAAGACAGAAATTAACAATGGAACAATCCACGCCCATTGAATGGCAAAAGGAATCCGATATGCCCATTTTGTGGTATTGCCAACGAATGCGTAAAGAACACCAGCAGACACTAAATTCCCTATGGCCCAGCACATCTCGACAAACATAAGTAGGAATGTTCGGAGCTTAGCCGGTAAAATTTCACTGCCATAGGCATTGACCAGGCAAGAAAAGACACCCCAACAAATACCACATAGTAGTTCACCAGCAAATAAAACTTCAATTGACGGAGCAAAAAAGGTAATAAAAATGCATCCTATCAAGCAGATGTACGCACCCAGGAATAATTTTCGATAACCAGTAAACTCAACAATATAGCCACCAAAGGCACCACCAAGGATCATACCGCCATTTGCAGCAATACTAATTCCAAGTTGCCAGTTCGCACTAATTGTATAAGTTCCATCTCCCAGAGGTATTCCGTACTTTTGTTGAAATGCAGGTAGGGCATAAAAAGAAGAGATAAGGTTCATGTCGTAACCTTCCATAACACAACTAAACGAGATACATGCCGACCAAAAAACAGCTCTGCGGTAAATTTTGAAAGTTTCCCACAGACTCAAGGAATGTTCTGCGGCGGTGGCATCTCGCGCTTCTTCAATATGAAGATTCGTTTCCTTCTCATCTAGTTGTCCGATAATTTCCTTAGTAGTTGTTCCCTCCATAGTGAGAATGGATCTTCGAATTTCAAAATTCAGATGAAATGTAACAAGGTCATTGCTTTTATAGTTCTCTTTGGTTTCTTTTTGCTGCAGCTATACAGAAGGGGCCCCGCATTTTCAATATCCAAGTTTAATATATGGGGTTAGTAGACCGTTGGTGCTCGGGGGTGGTCGGGAATACTATGGAGTGTCTCCCCCACTTCCCCCCACTTGAAAATACAAATGCAAACACGTCTCGGGGATGCTCGGGGCCGGAAAATTTATGAGGATGATCTACGCAACGATTTCTGTGTACATACCTTCGATCCCGCATAGCTCATTAAAAGGCGTACATCTGTTATTTTGCTTTTTATTTTGGTGACTCAAATGGAGTATTCTTAACGAATTTTGAGTAACTCGCATAGTCGCAAAACTATCGCACACACTTGTACAGTTATAAGGAAGGATGAGCTTCCATTCTAACGAAATAAATCATATCAGCTAAAATTAGTAAGTTCATGCAAATATTTGCAGACTACAGTTATTTTTGTAAAAAATTTTAATGCCAATTCCTAAGATGAATGAGGATAAAATCTAAAGCAGCATGTTAAACTAATTAGAATATCTCGACAAGAACTTTGCACTAAATTATGGACTCTTTAAACTTTGATCCAAAGGCCAGGATAATATGGCTCTGGAAGACGCCATATCCGCTATAATTTAGCCACATTGATAGCTGCAATAGAGAGAGAAACATTTGTCCTTACGGTTACAAGTTTTAAGTGCGTTGAAGGCACCATGATCAGGCTCCTTGGCGATGTTCCACTGATACTAGGAAGGAAACTTTTCTCACAAATACATATAGAGAGGAAGATCAACACTCCCTCACAGAGAAAATTTGTCGTCTACTATTCGATGCAAATCTTATGCTGCAAGTGTACTCTCTTCGGCATTAGAGACCGTTGTTCTATCTAATCCTTGATAAACTGACCCATATTGTCCTCAGCGTAATACAGCTTGGCTAATATGGTTAGGGTTACCATGCGTTGTCTAGGGAAGCTTCTTTTACCTGAGGTAATAGCGGATCGGAGTGTAGTGTACTATCTACTTCAGAGTTACCTCCGTGAAAGCAATGTCTTATAATGCACTTCGTAGTTGAAGATATTCCTGAATCTTTTTTTTACTACCTGCACTCGCAATAGTTTATAGGGTCGGTATTGTACTGTAGTGAGGAATGGTCGGCAGTGTTGTCGAACCTTGGATATGAAAAGCTTATAGCGGGGGAGGGATTGGCGAGGAGTGAGTCAGAGATCTTTAAGCCACCAAATTTCCTGGAGTTCATTTGAAATGTTCACAACGAAGGCCCCAAGGACTTATATGTAATCAATTTTGCCGGTTTGGTGAATATGTGGCGGATATGAGAGCCATAATAATGATCGAATGAACTCTGTTGGTCTCGCCAGAGTTTCACCGAAGATGCCTTACTGCTAAGGCTCACAACAACTCAATCAGCTCGCCGGACCTTGTCAATGGATAAATTAAGTCATTTAATAATTATAACAATTGCCGTTCACAATAGCAAGTAAATTTCTTGTTTGCCCTTTTTTTAGCAACTTCCGGCTGAGCTCCTCTCTTGTCCGCGTGTATGTAGCTTAGCTCATAGCTGTAGTAGAACGAGTATAGTTTCTTCACCAGGTATAACGGACTTGTTCAGTTGAAATTGTGGTTGGAGATCTCTCAGATTGCCGCTGTGGAATAAATGGGCTGTTGGTTTGTGCGGTTAATGTTGTTATTCATTCCCCCTTAAATTGATGCACATAGCTCTGAGCAGCACGTCCCCATGTCCTGCATAGTCATTATCATAATGTCATAGTGTACTTTAGGAACTGATTAATGCCAACATTAAAGACTCGATCCTTGCCGAAATGTACTTAAATCAGATTATAAAACTCCAATGCAATGTAATATGTCTTTGAATACTACCGCCTACTCCGTCTACTCAATAACATTACTACGACAAGAGAGTTGGCTAAGATTAAGAAGATAAATAATTAAAAGTATTAAATAACTCACAACTGCTCGAAATCTTAAATATTAAGTCAGGGTTAACAACTCGTGTGAAAACAAAGTGAGTATGAAATTTCTAGAATTTCACCAATTTCCAGCCAACGCTATAGTACCTTGTGACATACGCCGAGGTAAAGCTTAAGAAAAATAGAATACCGCATACAGCAATAAGATTCTGATAGTTTGTTCCCCGAATTAGTAGACCTGATAAGGGAATACCAAACAGGGGCCCAAATGCCGAAACTGCGTAAATGGTACCGTATCGTTTACCGTAATCCTCGGTTCTGCAAATCTGGCCAAAGCAAACACCAGTCAAAGAAATAACAGTCCCGGTGGCAAACCCAAATATGAGAGTGAAGATAACCATTGCCACATACTTATCACCAAATGGCAGCCATACCAAGAAAATGCTAATCATTGCCAATAGACAAAATATGCACATAGTGTTATATCGGCCATATCGGTCAGCAGTCAAACCAGAAATATATCTGCCAGGAATTCCCGCGGCATTAAATAGCGTAAGCATGAGGTAAGCTTGAGTCTGTGACATGCCCTGAGCAATGCAATATGATGGGAGATAAGTTACACCATTAAGGAGAGCCAACTCAAGCGACAAAGTCATGATCGTAAGATAAATAAACCTCTTATCTCTAAATGCTCCGAGGTCAATAATATTGCGTGGGTGGAGTTTAAGTGTACTTCGTCTTAAACGAGGCTTAATCAGGACGAATGCAAGTGTGAGGAAGGACATCGACATAAAAGCTAGACATCGGATAGCCCATCCAAAGCCTACTTTAGTATAGAGACCTCGGAGCATAATAGGCATGATTAATCCACCAACAGAGCCGCCAATACTCGCAACCATTGTCGCTACACCCCGCTTTTTGTTGAACCAATGCCCAACTACTGCAATATAAGGAGTCATAAGCATAGAAGCACCAAATCCTGCTCCAATTCCAAATGCAAGCATGAACTGATAGTACTGGGTACACAAGCTCATCATAAACAGAGAAAAGATGTGTATGGAGCTGCCGACAGCCATAAGGTATGATGGACCATAGGCATCAAACAGCTGACCGGCCCCATTCGCAAAGATCAAGTAAACAAATGAATAAACCGAAAAGATCCAAGAAACTTGCGAAGTGGAAAACTGTTTGAGTTGATTGTCTTCGATATATGCTTGAATCGCACCCAGTGAATTGGCTATACCAAAGATTGACGTCAATCCAAAGAAACTTCCGAGTACTACTCGCCACGCCATCCAACCACCTTCTGGAAAATCGTCTTCCTCAAACTCCGAAGTTTCAGCGCTGACATCATTGGGATTCGTGATACTTAAAACACCCTCTCTTGTCTCTGTGTGCGTGATTGGGGTTTGACTTAGTTCAATGTCATCGACCCGGGAGTAGATTTTCACTGAATTTGAAACTATACCTGTAGTAGTTGATAAAATTCCATCTCCATCCTCAGCATTTGGAAAAGCATTGTGATCGCGAAATTCAGTAGACAAATCAGCCGATTCAATGATTTCTTCGGTGTATATTTGGCCCGAGGTCATAACTAACGCCTAGTCAGTAAAGTATAATTGAAAATTCAATTATCGCATGTAGTCAATGGAAGTGCATATATATACTTGCTCCGCTACTCGCGCAACACACGGGAAATATATCCCCAGTAAGTATTTTTATGCTAGTTTCAAAAAATGAGTCACTGTTAACTTTGTAGGTACACTGGTATGGTTTATCAGGGACTTCGCTGAGTGATGCCTGACGGGAGTGATTTCATGTTGGAGTAATCTCTTTTCAGCACTGTTTCCGACTCAACAGCCGCACCGGTAGTACGTCAACACCACAAAATTGGCAGTTTTGGGTGATTTAAAGAATCCCTGGGGCACAAAGCATAACTTGTTTCAGATACAGTACTACTTAAGTTAATCGCTGAAACAGAATTAGAGCATGCATTGACATGCACTACTGTAGGGCATTCGCTGATGCAACTCTTATAGGGTTAATACAACATTTTAATGCACACATATCACTATAAAAGTTCGCAATGTGCCATATAGCTCAGGTAATTGAGGAGTTTTCTTACTAATTGGCAATAAAAATTCTCACCTTCTTGACAGTTTGCCAGTGCCTCTAAAAATTAAAACTTAATTTAAAGAGTATTCTCACTCCTGCACTAAATCTATCTTAACCAGTAAATGGCCTCAATGTAATCAGAAGGGTTTATTTTTGAAGAACTACAGAATTGCCCTTTCCCAATGCATTGGTTGAAGCAATTTGAGGGTCAGAGAAGCATCCATATCAACCAAATGGCTCAATTTTTTCACACTTAACCTTCTGCTCCAACTGCACTTGTGATCTGTACTACTGTAGCTGGCAAAAAGTAGTGGGACGCAGAGATGGAATCGGCATGCCCTTGTCATCCAACCGGAGATAACACGACAAGACGGTTGCCGATGTCAACAAGCTATGCAATAATTAATAGAACCAGATTTTTCTAATCTAGATGATTGTATAATGATTCCGGGTGTTGATATTAGAACATTTGAACAAAACTGGTGAAAAAAAATTCGAGAATCAAGATAGAAAATAAAACTTATTATTACACATGCTCATAAAACCAATTATAGCGTTGATACCAACTTGCCCCCTGAAACCTTGCCTTGACGGAGCATATCAAGACCCTTGGTCAAATTCTCTAAACCACCGTCGAGTTTCTTGAGAGGTGGTGGCTTCAATTTCTTGGACAGATCATGTAACGACTTGTAGAAACGAATAGCTGCATCCTGATCGGCCTTCGAACCGCTAAATTTGGGTCCTATTGGAGGCATCCACTGGAACTGGGTATTAAAAATCCAATACCCCAAAATCATTTCAATTTCTACGCCATCTTTCGACTTTTTCCCAGGGTCCAACAAAGTAATTACTTTAGCACCCTTGTTTCCCCGGACAACTTCGACGCAGAAATCAATGGAATTTCCTTCTGAGAAGCAGTCCATAGCCCTATCAATATTTGGCCAATCTTCAGCAATCTGTTTAGCAGCAGTGGGAGAATGGTAATCATACACGGCATCTGCACCGTATCGTTTTACCAATTCGAAAGAATGTGGCGACGCAACCGTCACAACCTTGACACCAGCGAGCTTTGCGAGCTGAATTGAATATAGTCCGGCAGCAGTGGAGCCAGCATAAATAAACACAGGAGTCTCAGTCGATCCTCCCGTAGGTTCTCCGTTACCATCAACCCAAGGCACATTGAGTCGAGTGTTTAGAGCCATCATGGCAGTGAGAGCGGAAACACCATATGTGGATGCTTCTTCATCCGTTACTTCGGATGGTACGCTCCATACAAGGTCAGCAGAGCATTTCAAATACTCGGCAAAGGAACCAATGTCGGGATAGATACCGCCATGGACTTTTCCGGCGACTCGGTCACCAATCTTCCATTTTCCCTCAGGCACGTTTGGTCCAATCTTGGCAACAGTGCCCGCAAAGTCGCATCCTATAATGGATCCACGCGGAGTAACCATATCAACGTGCTTAAAATCAGTTGGGTTAAGTGCTACAGCAGTAACTTTAACAAGTATTTCGTTGTTTGACAGCTTGGGCACTGGAACGCTGGTGATTTTCACCCCGTCACCGCAAGGTTTTTTAAAAGCAACATTGGAAAGTCTAGCAAGGTAGGCCCGATCGCCAACCATCGCTTTCATGGTATCGGGAATTTGAGACATGTTGTTGAGGAAAGTCTGCAATTGCTGGGATAAAATTTGAGGAACCTCTCCGCCTTTTATACACTTTTATAGGCCCTTATTACCCTCGGATCGGCATAGAAATTTCTAGACATTATTTCCTATCTCCGGGGTTTAGTAGTCGATCTAATCTGTTTCATGATTTGGGTGTTGTTAACTCGAGGCTAAGGCTGATACAACCAAGGGTTTTCACGCTCTGGCAGAAAGAAAAAACCTTTGTTTAGAGGAATAACGGTACGGAAAACAGGTGCTAAAGAGCTTTATTGTACCAATTCATCTGCTCAAAAAAACAGTCAAATTCGCCACCAACTCCGAAATCTATTGAAATCTATTCACTTATCCACCTCCGGGAAGAAACTTCGGTGGCCCATCTAGTGTGTCAAAGGGACCATCGGTACCCCGTCACCCCTGCATACCCCGGTCGACCGTTTAAAAAGAGGTGAGTTTCCAAAGCTTATTAATAGTTTAGTCAGCAGAAATAGGTTAGGACATTCATAGTCATCTACAAACGGCATTCCGCTAGGTGACAATTGTTAGTCTCAGTTTGTACATTCTGATATGACAATAAACCGATGGGTGAGTATATCAAGAAGTGTTTGGAAGTTATATAGGCTTTTCGCCCGGTTGACTGTTAATTATAAAGGTGAGATATTGATCAATTTTAAGTCGAATGTTAAGATACAATGCCGAATCAGGTATACAGCGTCTCGGGATTAACTATTACAGGCGTACTAGTCCCAATACTTTCCGAGTTGAATCGCCAAAACTGACCTCTCTCACAGGAAGATTATATCTAGGTCATTGGTCAGAAATAACTTCCAAATCCTTTTTAATATCATTGACTGGCTTGTAATATTTTGAAATGACAGCCTACCGGGAAATATATAAATATATTTAGCCTGTCAAAAGCTGTGAGGCTGACATTACATACAGGCACTCCTACATATCACACTATAATCAAAGCGGTTAAATTTGCGCCGGAGTAGAAGACCTAAGTGTCATTTTTTCTTTAATCCTTGTGCCTCTCATGGTACAAAAAAAATAAGAATATACCAATGTTGAATAACAATTTGGTCTAGTTTTGAAAACACACTCCCTGAACAGCAATATACTCATTGGTGTGATGCTTATAATCCAATCGCAGATTAACTTGCACATCGCAATAAGTCAAGGCACAATTGACCATGTCATTTGTGTCAGACCCCGCTACCGCAAAGGTCTGCCAACTCCTAGACAAGCCGCATGAGCCGCGCATTTATGAGGATTCCGTGCAGGAGTCACATGAGCCCATATGAGGATTCATTGCATAACGACCTCATACGACAAACTATAAGAAGACGAGGAATAACCCGTCAATTGCCTTCCTCCTTCTTCACCATCGGCTGCTAGTCTGCACACAGACCTAAGGAGACCTTTCAGTGTTTATTTTCAGGTAAGCTTCTACCAGAACTAAGTAATAGGTATTAATATTTCAGAATCAATTATATAAGTTGATCACTATATTCGAGAGAATTAGCAATCAGGCTATTTAACGCGAGAATATATTGTTTTGGCCATTTGATACGAGCAAGGCCAAACAATTTGGGAATTTATCCTCTATATATGTTCTGCAAAGGTCGTGGAACGTGTATTATTTAGCATCACGTGATTGGCCCGAAATCGCATGCAATCGGTGCACCGGTACCATATCGGTGCACTGATTACTCTCTTCTCTTTAGACTGTTCTTCTTGACTTTGAATAATTCAATGGCCATATAACGGAGATAATATCACACGACAATTAATACATCTCAATTAGGATCATGACTCTATATCTCCTAGTTTGTAGTAATACGTCAAGATGAGCCATTGGTTTTCAATTCGTAAAAGAACGATCATTAGTAATCCACAGGGTTCACTAACCATATATATATAGCTAGCCAGCTCTCTCAAATATCAGCTTCAATCCATAACAATACTTTATTTCATTAAAGACAGACCAACTAAATATACAGAGTAATGCCCGAGTATCAAGTGGCCGACAAAATTCTTGCATCAGAGCCATACTTTGATCTAGGCAGTTTCGGAAGGAAAATCAGCACTACGAACACTGATGCACAAACCTGGTTTAACCGAGGGCTAACCTGGACTTATGGTTTCAACCATGAAGAAGCATGCAGGTGTTTTGAACAAGTCATTGCGCATGATCCTGAATGTGCAATTGGTTATTGGGCTCTCGCATATGCTTCCGGTCCAAACTACAATAAGGGCTGGGCAGCATACAATATAGATGGTCGAGAGAAGATAGTAAAGAAGTGCCATGAGCTCTGTGAGCTTGCCATGGAAAAGATTAAATCGGCTTCACCTGTCGAGGCGGCATTAGTCCGGGCGCTTCCAGCGCGCTATTCCATTACTGAAGTCCTCGATGATTTCAGTGTCCCTAACAAAAAATATGCTGATGCTATGCGGGAAGTTTTCAATGAATTTGGCCAGAATGATCTTGATATCAAGACGCTTTTTGCTGACGCTCTCATGAATTGGAAGGCCCGGCAGTTGTTTGATAGTCAATCTGGCCAACCTATTCTCTCCTCCCCAGTGCTTGAAGTGCGTGCTGTTTTGGAAAATGGTTTGCGGCACCCCGAAGTCAATCGCCACCCTGGTCTTCCTCACTTGTATATCCACCTAATGGAAATGTCTGCCACTCCCGAAGCCGCACTTCCTGCGGCTGATATTATTCGAGAACTCGTGCCTGATTCAGGTCATATGTACCACATGCCGACCCATCTTGATGTTTTGGTTGGAGAGTACCGCCGAGCCGTTACATATAACTACAAGTCTACGATTGCTGATGACAAGTACTTCCACAAGCGTGGGGGAGTCAATTTTTACAGTTTCTATCGACTGCACGATTATCATTCGCTAATTTACGCTGCAATGTTGGCAGGGCAGTCCAAGGTTGCACTTGAATCGGTAGACAGAATGGAGGCGACTGTCACTGATGAAATGCTGAAGGTAGATTCTCCTCCAATGGCTGACTGGCTCGAATTTTTCCTAGCGGTACGTGTCCATGTACTTATCAGATTTGGCATGTGGGAAGAGCTGAAGAGGCTGGAATTCCCTGAGGACCAAGAATTGTATTGTGTGACTACTGCTACTATTTACTACGGTAAAGGCATCGCTTATGCGGCAACTGGGGATTTGCAGAATGCAGATAAACAGCGTGAGCTGTTTAGATCCGCCGCAAAAAGAGTTCCACCTTCCCGGCTGGATTTTCCCAATAAAATTGTCGATGTGCTGAAGATTGCTAATTCTATGCTGGATGGCGAAATTGAGTACCGTCGTCAGAATTACGATGCTGCCTTCCAATCTCTTCGTGAGGCAATTAAATTCGAGGACGCTCTGATGTATACTGAGCCATGGGGCTGGATGGTACCAGCAAGACATGCTTATGGTGCATTGTCCTTAGAGCGAGGGTTAGTTGATCAAGCCGCCCAGGCTTACGCGGAAGATCTGGGTTTGGAAGACTTGTTGACCCGTGCCCACCAACATCCGAAAAATGTATGGGCTTTGCATGGTTATCATGAGTGCCTTGTCCGCCTTGGAAGAACCAAGGAGGCTGTAATTATCAAGAAACAGCTAGTTCTTGCCTTGGCAGAGGCTGACATGGAGATTGAGTCATCCTGCTTCTGTAGACTTGAAACCAATGGTTCCTGCTGCTCTAAATAGGACTCTTCCAATAGTTATTTTCAGTCAAGTAAAATTTAGATTACATGTATGTGTAATGTGCAAAACCTGTCGTCTCTATGAGATGGCATATATGTAACGTAGCTATGATACTATTAGCGCTGAACAATAGCATTTTATTATAAATGTAGGATTTTTTTCTCAAATCCCGTCGGGGTTTGCTCGCGGGATTACAACCGCGACATCCTTAGACACAAATGTAAAAACGATCAGGCGAGTTATACGCTCGCACCAAATTGCTGTGCGACTAGGAATGAAGCAAGTGGAGTCCATGGTAGAGAGTAAGAAAATATTTGTCCGGCTGAGAGTGAGACTTGCTTAAGCGACACATATCGATTCTTTTCTATACTCTTGAAAAAATGCCTAGAATATTGCATAGGCTGAGAGGTACACTGCCACATTGAATTGACTTTGTTCGATTGTCATACATAACCCTCGCTCAAGTTTTCTGATTTCAGTCCGACAGCATTGTTTAGCTATGCTGCCCAGCTATGACATGGATTTCGAGTTACAATTTCGAGTGCAATCCAATATTGTGGCTAGTTTTTTCTCAATCCTATAATTCGATTGTCAGGCTGGTAATGGACCACAGCATTCCGTTTAGTTCAACGCTCTAAGACAAACCTGTCACCGTATTTCGTACGGCTCTTATTTTCTTTTTTCATCTACAGCCGTCGGCACCGTTCCGTGTAGATCTTGTCTCTACGGTCAGGTTCCCAGAAAGATCCACTAATAGGGAGTTTATTTCACTTTTTTTTTTTTTTTTGAAAATACTTTTTGATTATAACGCTTAGTCGTATTTCATGGCTGACAGAAAGAGATTTGGTACCGTTTTGTGAGTCTAACCTTTGTATGAATAGTTGTCAAAGTGTTGAGATCAGCCAATTATTTTAATAATTGGCACTTTAGCCGTTTGTGAATAAACAAACATCGGTTGTAATGTGATTCCCAACTAACCAGATTGTTCGAGATGAAACTTGATAGTTGTGTAGTCGAGGAGCTTGGGTCCTTCTTATCTTCTTTACCAGTGCTGGAGAGAATAGCAGTGTAAGCTGTCGTATCTACGTAGCTGTCGGATTTAAACCATTTTCTGCATTTCGTCTCACTGTGGCCATACTTATCCTGCCTGTGTGCTTCCTCAATATTCATCCCCAAAGATGCTATATTATTCCCAAGTAGCCTTAATTACCCCCTTCCTAGCATTGATATATGTATTAAAATCGTTTTTAATGCCCAATAGTTTATATTGAAGGAAATTAATGGTGTGGTCAAATGATGTATTAATTGTAAGGCCACAAAATGATTTGATGGTTTCAAAACGTGTTAGATTGGATCAGTGTTTCAATTTGGGTAGATATTTCCAACGTCGGTTGACATATAATCGGTCTATATTGTTTATAAGACCTTCAGTATGCAAAGATCTGTCATAAATAGCGCAATTGTGTAGTGGGCTGTACTGTGTTGTTTAAGTACGATCGCTTTCCACCAGTTCCCTGTCCACTTCCTTGTCATCATTGCCAACCGTTCACAATACAAACCGCACTCATTCCGGCAGCGATGGCAGTACTTATTGCGGCAATTGACAAAGCACCTACGCAGGGCACATTATCCGCAATATTGCCCCCTAGCATGGAAACTACTATTGCTGGGTTACAGGCAGCAGGTACAGCGGTTTTCCAACCCCATGCACCAACTGCAGCAAAGAGTGTAGCACAGGCGCCTAGTCCAAATGCTATCCAAGTTGGCATATTGAGTAAAATCCCAGTACAGTTATGAAAATTGCCCCCAGCAAACAGATTGCAATAATAGCTTTCCCTGATTTACCTTCAAGATATGGATAGAACCAAGGGGTATCGTGAGGATGATAAGTTCCACGAGTAGAGCAAGTATCCGTAATATTAAATCCTTCCTTAAAGTGTCTAACGGCTGAATTCATAAATACTAAGTCTTCAGGTCGAAAGAGAAACGAACTGGTAGCTTGTTGGTTATTTATTAAATTCTTTTACCTCATATGGGTACATGGCGCTGGCGCATTTCTCCCTATATGTAGAGAAAAGGAATGTGAAACAGAGTGCTGCATCAAAGTAGCGGAATAGAGAACCCTGAAATCCCTTTGGAACTCGCCGGTAAGATTTATATGGTTCCGTCAATACCTTGAGGGATGATGGCCAAAAGGAAACTATTCAAAACAAATGTACTCCCACTTCAAGTAGTTTCCTTGGCTAGGTCAGCCCCAGCTACGCAATGAAGCTGGATTCATTCTCAGAGAAAACAACGCCTATCAATCAACAATGGTAACTAACCGCAGAATTCGTACATGGTCTCCTTCCATCAAATTATATTGTGATATAGCCTCATCCCATGGAGAGTGAAAGCTGCATAATGTTAAGTTGTGGTGACAATTAACGCAGTTGAATAACAACGAATGTGATACATTCATTTCGATAAAGCCCCATATGTTGGAATTCTCGCAAAGTAGTGCGGACACCTTTTTCAGCGTTGAATGTACATGCGTTGGGGCTAACCAGATGAACCACCTTTGCCGATGCTCAGAGCCGTTGTTACGTAAGAGTAAATATCTGAGACACTGAAAGCTTGATTGAACACTGTTTCGGCTACATAAATTTTCACGTCCTGCGAGAAACTTCACTCCCAAAAATTGAGTCCAACCTTATAGGACACTTTTACATGCGGTTTTTCGATCATGAAAAGATAGTTTACCATATAGCTTGCAAGAATAATCGCGCAATATGCACCTTAAAAATCAGCTGTAAGAGACGCATAGTTCAACTGCGCTCAGACCACCCCCGCCCTCTAAATAAGTGAGGATCCTCTGAATACACGAGCTGCCTTGCTTTCCCATTTAGCTAACATAGGGCGGTAAGTCATCATGAATTATTGTTCCTTTATTTTTAATACTATACTCTTGGTAGTGTCTCTCTTGGACCTTCCCTTGTTTACTCCTGTCTGGTACCATTGCCAACCATTCGCTCCAGCGATTACAGCTAAAAGAGTGCTTACGGCATGACCCATAGCCACAATAATGTTAGCATCTATGCAACTACCACCACCGTTTATTCGTCGGCCAACTATGTTCCACACTTCTCCATTAGAACAATTTATTGCCACTAATTGTTCACCTAGCAGCCGTGATATAGAGAAAAAGAATACTGATCCAGATAGTGCAACACATGATCCAAAAGGAGTCGTCGACCTTATTTTATACATATTGTAAAAGAAGTAGACAGCTGGATTAATAAATATAAAGTAACAGAGTGACTCCCATAAAAATTTTATTTTCTATTAAATTAATTTAGAACAGGTAGGGGATATTTAAACTGTTGAATTTACCGCCAGAAGAGGACGCATTTACTGTGGCTGCAAACACTTGTCACGTCTCCGCACATTTCACCATTCTAAAGAGGTCTTTTATATATCTACCACTATTGTTCCTTTTTCTGTGTGCGCGGTTTCGAGTGTATTTAGCTCTTTGCTGTATTAAATACCATAAAGGGTGCCCAACGTTATTTGTACTACGCTGACTACGTATTTATACCTTCAAAGAATCAGGTATTCTTAATTAGAAACTCTCTCCACGTTTTATCTGAGTCTGAACTCATCATTTGACAAAGATATTGACTATGTCATTTTTTTCCGATAAGTCGAAGTTTCAACTGAGAAACTAAAAATAAATGAAAAATAAATCATGGCGTAGGGCCCTAGTATGAGGTACGGCACTATGTAACTAAATGGGAATAAAAGGGAGCTGGTGATGAGCAATCGTTACAAAAAATGAATTGCCGACAGATATGGATGCAGATGTTGGACTAAATGGCAGTTATATATAAGCCCCCAGCATTAGGTTTCGGCTTAAGGAATTCATAGGTCCTGTATTACGTATCATATCGTACATTTGATATATGTAGGGGAAGTGAGACTTTTTGACCTCATAGATTTTTAATTGTAATCTCAGTTGGTGTAATGGATAATAATTATACCAACACACTATATACTCTAGTATGGCAAATTCCATGGCAACCAAGAAGTTGTACTGTTCATGCATAGTTACGTATGACATTGGACTAATGCATCGGCATGTCTCGCTTGGTGCCGAAAGCATATCTACACCAAATTAGTAACACATTCGTTTTTGATCGTTGCACAGGTGTCAGTCAGACCTGACCAACTACCTCTTCCACACATTTCTTTATATCCCCGTCCTTTATTAGCAGTTCATAATATCTGACTAGGACCACCCGTAAGATAAACACTACGTTAATTGACATATCCCCCGACTAAAATTACTTGATAATAACTCACTGGTAATGAATGGATTGGTAATTGGAACCATGAAATAAGGGTATCCAGACATCAGAGTGTTCAAATACGCAAGCAATACATCTTATATTTCTTATGCATCTATTGCTGCATGCCGCTGTAGGTTAATTGGTTAACTCACTCTTTTCTGTAAGACTACCAGGAAGTAAGGAACTGATAGGCGACAGTCGGAGATCCGAAATGTGGTATACTACGTGTAGCCTCCAACCAACGTCAATGAAAAAACACCTGAGGGTAGTAGGCACAACGAAACTACTTGTATAAAATCCTTCCTCCTCCCTACTAATTTCCTCGTCACCTAAGGGAATACTTAGCCTTCAGTGTCTTGTGCTGTGTCAGTCATTTCTTGTGAGGCATAGGATATCCCCCAATTTCTTGTCTATTGCTGAACGAGTGCGTTTGCTGCTAAATATTAGAGTCGACAACTAACTCCGCTTAAAGGATTGCCATTTAGCTACCAAAATATCTGAGAAAATTAACAAAATCAATTTTTGGGAACACAGACAAGCTGTTTTTCATAGAAATACTACTCTACGCTTGGCAAGGGTTTGCTGCTCTAGTCACATTGTATGTGCTGATAGCAGTTGCCGGAGCTATAATAAGAGACAGTAATGCAAATGACACTGATAATAGCGACCCCAGTCGCAGCGACCGTTAATGCCTTAGAATAAAGCATCTTGCCAAGCATGTCAAAATCTACATAGAAGTGCCAGGGCGTGCTGAAGTGGCTACAACAATGATGGGAGCACGTTGAAAGAATGCTACAGCGATGTTGATTGACACTCAAAGAATTCAGATTGTTGGATAGCACTAGGCTTTAGTCACTTAGCTGGTGGATTAACTGTGATTTTGGCCAGTCAAAGCCTCTGGACCAATAGAGACAAACAGACTTTGTTCACTAACACTAGTAGTGGCTTAGAGAACTACCGTGACATTAACGCCGCTTTCAAAACGGAGTAGCGAAACTGTAAGTCTGTCATTATATTATGACTTAGGCGCCTGAAGACATCAACACGTAACAGTATGTTCAGTGTGCTGAATAGCGCTAAATAAAAAAGAAATTACTAATGGCTTGGTACAACGCTCTACTTGATCGAGCTTTAGCGGACTAATGGTTTGTGATACGAATAGTGCCTAACTGCGTCCCGATGGCATTAAATACAGAAATTTTATGCATTACGGATCAAACTGGATACACGCCTTCTATCTCCTCCTGACGGCGGAGACAGGCCACCAGCCACTGTATTTACGTGTCGTCTTTGAGCTGCAAAACTTGAAGCTGCCATGCCTCACTTGGACGCTGATACAATATGTATCACAGATCATCAGCATAGTGTAAGCCCCGCATATGCAGTTTGTACTGAGCCAAGAACAGATCGCTGCATTACCGAGATGCCGACTACAAAATGAACACCACAAAAGTTTTTCAATGGAGGATGCATATAGGAGTATATATGCATAGCAATGTAGGCCGTACAGAAGAAACGGATCCTGACAAATGCGAGGCGAAGCAAAGACGTAAGTTAACCAAAAACCCCTCAATTGCGTATGTCCAACCTCAACAAGCGTAGTCCCAACATGAACAATCAAGAAACCGACTGGCAATGGAATGCCATGATCCGAAATAGCTTCCTAGTCCAACGAGAAGGCCATCACTCATGGCTGGCGGAGGCGGACGCGACTATTTAAAACTGCAGTTTCCCCATTAGGATGCCTTTAACGCTACTGCAAAGGTTTTGGTGCACAATACGCAGAAACGCTGCATGGGCACAAGCTGTAGAACATGTAAGCCCATGGTCATATCGCCGGTCGATTGCATTGAATAACCTTACCTTGTCTGTTCTGTCCATCCTTATCGTAAAATTTGCGTCAATCTTTACAATTTTTAATAACTTTAGAGATAGCTTTGGAGGGGGAACAAAGTGTTGTCGATACCTGCGTAATCAAAACGCAAATGGGTTGGATGTGTCGTGGTAATGCCATTGCAGGTTGGGACTGTAAAGAAACATCTGTTAAGCGTACACATAATTTGTTCTAAAATAGTACCTTGACATTTTATTGAAAAAGAAATTTTTCCAGGATATCATGTATGGCATAGGGGATCACTCAAAATACAGAAATTAACAACATCGGAAATATACCATCATACGCTCTACTTGGTAATGTTGTTTTGGAAATTAATTTGCACAATACCATTGATGGTTACAGTTGCTTCTGCTGTACAACAGGATATTTGGCGAACATGCAAAATTGTCGGCCCAGCATTTGGAACTAAATACTTGGGCAGAAGAAGGGCTATGGCAGTATACGGTGGATTGTTGGGAACATCAGTTATTGACGTGATTGACAGCTGCCTTACTGATGATCTGCAGTGGATAACTAATAAGGAATGTGTCAAGTCTCTAGTCTCTAGCGGCATTCAAATGTGTTTGGCGGTCCTTGATCAGGGGTATGCCGCAGGACAGCATGGGGCTACGCGTAGTTTGCTGGTAGCAATACTACTCTATATGATGTGGCATCTTGTCACGACTATTGCACAATCGAAGATAGCGTTACAGTTGAGCGACTCAGTGATACTTCACTTACAGGTCGTCTTAAAAGGCGCTCTCAATCTATTGGCAGCAATGTTGACGCCAATGAATATTATAGTGCGCCGAGTGAAGTGGTATATGTCATGATCACGAGTCGAGGAGAGCTTATATTACTTTCGCCGCAATGTTGCATAATAATTCCGCCGAGTTAAGACACCTCGAGCCCATTTTTGATAGCAATAGAGACTTCAATGGTTATAAACTGACCAATAAGGGTGGGTTAAAAGTGTTTTCTAACAGTGCTCCTATAGCCAATTGGGATGATGTCTATAACTGGTTGAATCAGTATTACTACGGACAAGCCGCAGCTATGAGCTACATTGAGCCTGACCTGGCCAATTATCCATTCATGGGTCTCACGGTTGACATGAATTCACCACATGGGGATGGTTAGATGATTATGAGGTCTAAAACGGCAACTTTTTCGGTGATAACTGGGAAACTGGTGCGATTGGTGCTTCGGAGACGATCCAACTAATTGTAACGCGAGTATTTGTATTATAGTATGACCTGCGTTAAATCAGAAGTGTGGTATTGGAACCCAAAGTTATACAATTTACTAGAACTATATTCCAGAGAGATTCGAATGTATTCTAGCTATAGGAGAAAGCTATTGAAGGGCTAAATTGTCAAAATGTCTTCCTTGACCTCCAAATATATACAGTAGTCCATATCATATATATTACCAATTCGTTATTTTGTGCACTTACCTTTGGATATGAAAGATTGCTGGGTGCACGCCCGTTAAGCTTCAGTCCACAATTGGTATTATTGTACCGCAGTGGCAAATTTTTAACGAATCGTCCCCGATGAATTTTGGCATGTGAAAAAGCTGGCTAATAATATTTCCGCATTTATACTTCGACGAGGGCCGTATGATTCGTCGGCATAATGGGGCCGCATAAACCGAAAAAAGAAAACTAGAAAACAGTATAAAACCTTTAACTTATGCCCTCATAGTACCAGACAGCGGAAGGCATGAAGCCAACCGGAAATAAATTTGTCACTTTCACTGGTCTAGCAACCTTGATAGGAGTAGACACTTTGTTGAGGATATATGCCAGTTATGACGCCGCGAAGAAATATGGTTCATGTTCTGTTTACTCTTATGGGCTTTTTAATGAACGTTTCTCTGTTTGTAAATGCCATGCCTGCCCCAAACACAGAGATTGAAAGCAAATTTAAAAAGATTGTTGTTGAATGCCTTGACCGATTCTCATTCTCCCTTTTTCCCCTCCATCCTGCTGTGTTCTACAATAGAAGGGGAGGGATTTGGTAAGCTTCAGCTGGCCCATGATTTGAGTGAGCTGCGAGTGGGTATGACTTCAGTTTCTACGCAATTAATGCATCGGATGTTCTTGAGTCCGAATACATCAACTTTTCCTCAGGCCATTGTAGAAGTTCGTAACCATGCACTTCCTTGAACTGCATAGACAACTTCCGCTCCTCCGCAGCCATCTTTTTCTCCTTCCTGGCTAAAGTTGACCGACTTGCGTTGCGAGTGGCCCATATACCGGTTTGGCTACGCGGTTTAACCTGTCGCTTGATGTATTGACGTCGCACTGGCTGCTGTGCGGCCCTAATTTGCTGAATCGAATAATGCGTCATAGTCAGCTCCTCTAGCTTTGCCCGCTGGTGGGAAAATCTTAGTAAGATTTTCAACAATCTTACTACTACCAACCGGCCATATACCAAGCTCTTTGAAGGATTCGCGAATAATTCGCCGCGTAAAGGCTTTCTTGCGAATTGCCCCGATAATCGCGAGGGAATCAGATTTCCCAT
Organism: Blastobotrys mokoenaii; assembly: GCA_003705765.3. Taxonomy (NCBI): domain Eukaryota; kingdom Fungi; phylum Ascomycota; class Dipodascomycetes; order Dipodascales; family Trichomonascaceae; genus Blastobotrys; species Blastobotrys mokoenaii. The sequence continues at coordinate 218,610 of PPJM03000016.1, forward strand.
ATGGCCGACCACCCCAGAAAGATCATTATTAATCATCCGGAATTGCAGCTTATAATTCAAAAGGGCTTTCCGTCAAGTGGCTGGCAAATATGCGCTAAATGCGGTAGGAAACCAAAGGGGAAAATTGCAATATCCTCGCATTTTTGAAGAAATTTCAAGGCAAGATACGCACCATGGCCGTCGAATATACGATAGCGGTTTTCGCTCCGTTTCGTGAGATGAGCCGTTAATTGGATAAAATAGCCTAGCCAAGCTAGGGCTAATTCATCAGTAATCCAACCGTTCGGAGAGACAGCTGCCATCGTATGAGGTGGTTGGTTTTCGCTGCCGTAGAACCAGGCCACCATGTGACTTTTACCAGTGCCTTTGAATCTGTAGAGTCAGTCCATATGCCAGTAGTGCAGCAATACACTCTATTTCCACCTCTTCCAGCTTCGGCTAAGATAGGACAAGATAATTTAGATCCAATAATGTTTCTCGGTCGACCTTACCAAGTTGAAAGTCGCATTCATCGAAGTTGTATACGTCACGGAGGAGAATTTCAAGCTGCTGAAAAAGTCCTGCATCTTCGGCTTGGATCCGCTTTAGCCCTTCAGTCTTCTGCTTCACTGGGGCTAGATTGAGGTGTTTTGGTAGGCGTGCTTCAAAGCGATACGCCCAATTCTAGCCAATCCGGCCCACTCGCGCCAGTGCGCGATTTGCCCACGCCTAGATAACCCTTGCAGTAGGCGGTGGACCCCAGTTACGCATTTGTACTATCCAATTGATCAGGGCTTTCTATGGCTGAAGGACATTTGCAACGATGTAATAGACGATCGAGCCTTTTTGACACGATCGCTTAAGATAGTGCGGGATACGCCGAATTCATGTGCAATCTTCACGATTTTCAGATTCTTTTGAGATAAAACCAATTTACAGGCCACTACCAGCGAAATCCGTCAAAATCAGGAGATTTAGGCATAATGGATGGTTGAACTGGAAAAGTGACGGGGATTAGGGGCGCACACCCCTTCCCGGTGTGGGTGCGCAAAGGCACGGATACTTGGGAATACGAGTTTGACACATTTGTTTCAGATCCATGATCTGGCCGGACACTAGCTCAGTGAGCCATCTATTTCACACATTTACCAACATTCCAGCACTTTACTAATTGGTTATATCACGGAATTATTTTAGGACCAAGCTAGTATTTTCTATGGAGACCGAGACCACTGAGTCCACGGACGTTCCGTACTTGCCGCCGTTGCTCACTTTGCCTCCTGAGATCTTCGAGTTAATACTGTCGCACTTGTCCTCACGAGAAAAGTTTAGGCTCCGACTGGTCTGCAAGGCACTGCGATGGTATATTGTCTCGTTTATTTGGACGAGAGTTTATATTGATTTCTGTGATATGCGCGTGAGTTTCTGTTACCCGTTCAGAGGGTATGAGTTCGAACTTGATTCCCACCTCTCCAACAAACAGGAGCTCGAGTACATTCATAGACTCACACTCAGGGTGCAGTACTATGCACCACATGAGTTTGCCCTCCAGGTAGTAACCCTGCTCGACCGAATGCCCAACTTGGAGGTTGTTTATCTTCATCTTGTAGCAGTCATTGGCGATCGACCATTTAACGTGCAGGACGCAGGCTGCGTCGCCATTGTCCCGCTATTAATGGACAAGTTGAATTGTCTAGGCGTCTCAATAGAGCTCGAAGTCACTTTTGACCGTGATTACATGCCCTCTGACGAGATTCGCCGCTCTCTTGTCATTGGCGGAAAGGTTTCCAAAGTAAGGCTTGAAAATAAAAGCCACTGTACCGAGTTTTCGTCGTTGTGGCGTATTTTCGACATTGTCGGCCCCGGCTTGAGTCATCTCTATGTCATCTCTGACTCAGAGCTCTCAGTGCCCTACAATTCTCTGCCGCCGGTGTCGAAGGAGCTGTCATTGTACGGTGTTGATATACTCGGGACTGAGATCTCGATATCTGCAGGGCAACTCACTCTCAGAAATTCGACAGCTCATAGCCCGCTCATTCGGCTAGAGAGCACGAAGGAGCTGACATTGGACCGCGTAGGTTTATATGGGACTGAAGTCTCGATATCTGCAGAGGGAGTGACTGTCATGGAATCGGAGGTTCATAGCCCGCTTATTCGGTTAGAGAGCACGACCCAGCTGTATTTAGAGGACTCCATTTTTTCATCCGCGCCGCTCCTTCCGGCCATACGCGCTCTGAAGTTCATGCGAATGCCTATCCCGCGGGCGGAAGATCTAGCCGGCCAGGTAGCCCAGCTCGACTGCCTTGAAATCTATGAACCGCACTATGAGAGTCTCTGGCTTGACGAGAAGATCGAATATGCAGCCTTGAAGCACACATTCGCGCAGATTCCAACGGTGTATCTTGATCTAAATGAGCTGTCGGAGGGTGATGTGCGTCGACTGTTGGGCACAGCAGTGTACAAGCACCCAGACTTACGTATCTCTTTCGATCCCAAAACTCAGTCTTTTCTTAAAGCTTTTACAAAGGAGGTTGATTCGAATGATTGGCCCAAACTCGTGCTGTGGGACAAATTTACTTCCATCTATCATCCCACCCAGTAAAATCAAAACAACTACAGCGATTGATTCGCGAATTTGCATCATGGCATATCTATGAAACTTTAACTTTCAACTTGCAAAGAATCCACAGTCGCTTCTTTGTGGCGACGCCCTTGTACATCTTGCACCATAGTTTAGTCTCATTTAATTGAATGGGGGCATGGAGGGCTGCCCCAAGCCCACTAGTATTCCATAGTGTTTGGATAGTTTGTGAAGGTAGTGCCCCCAGTGTACTCGCAGAGACAATCATTGTTGACCTTGCTGGCTTCTGTCTAGAATTAGTCGTTGGCGAAAATTTCGGGGTCGTGAACGGACTTAGGTTTGAAGCTCCTGAACGGAGTAGGGCACGCCCTGATGGAAAACGATATTGGCGAACAATTGGCTCACTCTACTCGACAACGAGCACTCCGACGAAGGCGGTCGAATTGGGATGGCGAATGGTCTTGCCGCTGCGGATGTTGTGATCCTTATTGGTCCCTGAGATAGCGAGGTGCCCAGGGACGACTATTTTGCCCAGGCACCAAAGAGCAGCACGTCGAGTGAGATTTCATTAGGCGCGATAGCCAAGAGCCTCGCAGCGCTTTGTGACGGGCCATTGTCTTGAAGCTGACCGGCGTGGCCATGGCAATGACGAAGCAAATATTGAGCTCGGCCATGTTAAACTTGCCCATGGTGCGCCAGCCCATGGGCATTGCGGTCCTTGGGAAGTTGGTGTGCAGGTAGCGAAAGTTGCACTGGAAGTGTTAATATTTCCAAACGCTTGGCGAACTTGATGAGGGTCTCACTGAGCTCTTGGTACTTGGCCACGACTGTGAGCGGCTCCTACAGCTAAGCGCTGCTTGAGGATCTCGTCCTGGATCAGGCGCAACTTGGCCTCGCACGACACGATTTGAACTGCCCGTCAGTAGACACCGTGTGGAGCCGGATTAAGATTTCACCAAGTTTGGCCAGCCGCTCGAGCTGGACTACGGCGAATACGGTGACCTTGCCCTCGGTCGCAATGCCTTGACTAAGCCAGTTGAGCGCCAGCTGAATCGACAGCTCGTCAAACTCCCGGTATGTGATGAGACTATTGTTATACTCCATTAAACTGTCCACTACATTGTCTGGGAACTGGGTCGTAGTCCATTTCAACAACTTAGATACAGCTATACGCAACAGCTTTGGCGGCCCTTGGAGTGCGACGTTGTCAAGCTCCTCGCCAGTCGCAGCTCTGTGGAGTGTCTCAAGCTACTGCTCAACGGAGTTCAGCGTCATATCATACTCTACCTGATAGTATATATGCCCCTATATATATATATTTATACGTGTGGAGATGGCAGTATGTTGCTACCAACGAATGTGGGTTATCACTACCAAATTACTACCATGTGTACTGCCGGCATAACCTGGCATGCACCTGACTGCTGGATCCTTATACCCATATTCCATTTATAGACCATACTGTCATCGTGTATAGACTTACTCTTACGCCCACACTCATGGGCGTCTAACGGCAAGTCGATTCGGCTGCCTCGTAATCAGACGACACAGCCGTTCTTGCCCCCTAACACTCGACGGCTAGGAGTGTATTCGAGTGCCAGCCATCCAATAAAGACTCTTAAATTACAACTGTGAGAAACGTCCGCGCTAACACAATTTTTATTCCGCTAGGGGGATTGGCTGTAAGGGCTGTTTATAACCACAAAATTACAAAACCTTTACTCGACAACTTATGTGATTAATATAATGGGCGCATTACTGCATTGACGAGTTGGACTGTGCTAAACACTTTTTACCTAGCCCGTGCTACTTGCCGCAATGACAGGAACTGTCTACACATTAACCGCATCAGCACCAACAAGGCATGGCTGCAAGTCGGAGCCTCGGCAATTGCTGTAGATCACTGAACCCAAGATCTGCATGGTGCATAAAAAGAAAACAATATTAGGGAACGCATAATTCCTTCGCTATTACATGACCAGGCAGATTCGGTACACGTTCTTTGGATGGCTATCTACCTAATATCTGTTCCTATTTGGAATTTTATTCTCCCTTTGAATGCCTGTATGGAGTTGTCCTTACTTGTTCTCAATTATTGGTTTGCTAACTATCTTTTCTAGTTTGGCGGTTTGACGATTTCAGCTGGGGTAATACCCGCACTATAGAAGGTGAGCAAGAAGGAGGATCTGACGATGAGAAGAGTCTCGATCGGTTCGACGCTGCAAAGATCCGGCTAAGGATTGTCCATCAATACCTCTATGATAAATATCCCGACGATTACAAGATTCCAACCCACGAAACAAGGCAGAGTATACCAGCCGCATTGGCCAATGGAGCTGCTCTATCCCAAAAAAAAAAAATACCCTGCTCCAATCTTGAATATCCTGCAGATCATTCAAAGTATTAAATCTCGCAGTTACTTTCGGATAATGTATCGATCGAACCATTAATATGCTATATTCTCTATAAATAAGTGACATAATCAAAACATAAAGTCATAAAGGTCATTACTATCGTCGTTAGTCGTTCAGTAAATTAGATGATAAAAGAGAGCGCATTCTTTTTCACCTTTTGCCATCTCGTCAATGACTTATACTCTTCCTCTTGTTCGAGTTCTTCCTCAGAAATAACATAACGGTCAGTCTCAAGGTCCATCTCCTCATACCGAACAATCTTCGTTCGCTTGATCAACTTCCAAGCGAAATACATGACTGGGAAGACAATTAGCTCAATGTACATGTTGAAGAAGCTCGAAACATCCCATGGGGAGAACGCGGTCCAGCCTTGGATCAGAACAATTGCAGAGACGGCAATCACAACGACCCATGGACCCCATGGATACGTCCAGTTAACAAAAGTCAACTCGTGAGTCTTGTTCTGCACCTTCAGAGCCTTCCTAAACCGAATGGAGGTGAATCCAATCGCCAGCCACGAGAGCTGGTTAGAAACTCCAAGTAAAGCCTGCAGCCACGACCATAAAGTGCCAGCGCCAATGAAGCTGGATCCAAAGCAGAGCCCGGCTACGAGGGATGTGCCGATTAGAGCAACGTAGGGCACCCGGGTCTTGGTGAGCCTAGAAAAGATTGTTGGAGCATAGCCCTCTAGAGAAAGGGTGTAAAGCAATCGGGTACCGGCGAACAAGGCGTGGTTACCAGCTGAGATGACAGATGTAATAATAACCGCATTCATAAACGAGCCTGCTACCTGTGAGCCCGCAAACTGGAAGACCAAGGTGAATGGAGAAGTAGTGACATCGCCATTATCGAGGTTGGGGTAGTTATATGGAACACAGATGCCAATCATGAGAATGGACAGGATGTAGAAGATGATGATTCGCCAGAACACCATTCGAATAATAGAGGGAAGCGTAGTACCGGCATGCTTGAGTTCACCAGCCGCGATAGCAATGGACTCGGTGCCACCAAGAGCAAACGAAGCGGTAACGAAAACAGTAGCGAAACCACGGAACCCGTTAACAAACGGCGCGTCTCCAATTTTCCAGTAGTGGAATCCAATATACTCGTGCTGTGGGTTGACACCGCAATTAACGACAATGCCAAGGATGATGAACACAACAATGGTTACAACCTTGAGCAACGCAAGCCAGTACTCGAGCTCACCGTAGGCCTTAACGTGGATGATGTTGATGGAAATGAGGAAAACCCAGAAGATGAGCGAAATGATCCACGTAGGGAAGTCGGTCCAGTATTCAAAAACTAGCTGGACTGCTGTCAGATCCGAGGCCGTGGACACTGCGCCGTTGAACCAATAGTTCCATGTCAAGGCGAATCCAAACGATTCATCCACAAATCTTGATGCGTATGTGCAGAAAGAGCCTGCAACAGGAATAAAAGTAGACATTTCACCAAGCGCCAGCATGGTCAGGTAAACAATTCCACCCATGATGGAATAACAAATGAGAATGGCTGCTGGGCCACCAGTAGCGAGAGACTTGCCGATACCTAGGAACAGACCAGTGCCAATAACGCCTGCTATGGCAATCATTTGGACCTGTCGTGGAGACAGCGCTCGCTTGAGGTTATCTTCAGCGTGAACGGTCTTAACGACCTGCCCTCTCTCCACATTTCCGCCAGAAACATAGGACGAGAGGACTTCCTCTTCAGTTCTGCCGTAACTCGGTATCTTCTTAGCAGGGAGTCCTGCAACAGAACCTGATGAATCCATTTTACTTGGTATTATGCTGAAATTTTAGAAAAGACCTGGCTATAAAAGTACCAGGGAGATAGTGGTGCCGTACCATTCGGATCCCGAATGTAAATCTCGTCGATCAACCGCAATTAATCGCTAAGGGTCACAGATAGTATGGAGTACAAAGTTACGGGTAGAGGTTGCGACCTATATATATGTACAACATATCGTAAATCTCGCCATATTGCTCTTTGAAAACTTTGCATCGGGCACCGTTACACTATTTGGCTTACTGATCGCGTTTTACGCAGGCAAAGTCATCGTTTTGGTGGGTTGGGTTCTTCATTGCAAATTAAGCCGTTCAAGCATGTCATTTGTGTACTTCATATCTGGGTAAACCTTATCCGTGCCTTCGCGCGCCCACACCGGGAAGAGGTGTGGGTGTGCCCCTAATCCCCGTCATTCCCGAATCCCCGTCGCTTGATGAAGAAATCGTCAAATTATCAATCAACTAGCTAATTATCAATAAAAAATAGCACTCCTTACTCTCTCGCACGCGTCTCAGATTCAATTGCCCTACGAATATCTTCCCCTGGCCATTGTATAAGTTCGTAGTCGTGCACTTGAACTGCATAGCCAGCTTCCGCTCCTCCGCAGCTCTTTCTCTTTTTCCTTCCTGGCTACAATTGACCGACTTGCATTGCGAGTGGTCAATATACCAGTTTGGCTAAGCGGTTTAACCTGTCTCTTAGTGTATTGACGTCGTACTGGCAACTGTGTGGCACAAATTCGCTGAATCGAATCCTGCATCATAGCTCCTCTAGCTTTGCCCGCTGGTGGGCAAAATCTTAGTAAGATTTCGCTGCGCTTTCTCCGATAGAGCATTAAGTTTCTTAACTATCTTCGCCTGGTTCTTCTCTAGTGCCTCAATTGGCTTCGGAGGGTATTTTCAATACTTTAAGAGGAGAGGTTGGGTGGTGGCGATGTTGTTTGTGAACCCCATGAGCGAAGATCTGGTGCAATTAGATCAGGAAAATCTAGCTGATTGGTAAGATTTTCAACAATCTTACTACCATCAACCGGTCATATACCACGCTCTTTGAAGGATTTGCGAATAATTCGCCGCGTAAAGGCTTTCTTGCGAATTGTCCGATAATCGCGAGGGGATCAGATTTCCCATATGGCAGACCACCCCAGAAAGATAGTTCATTATTAATCATCCGGAATTGCAGCTTATAATTCAAAAGGGCTTTCCGTCAAGTGGCTGGCAAAGATGGTGAGGTGGTTCAGAAGCTAACCCCATCCCGACAGTAGAGATGGACGATACTACAGCCTAGGACTAGGAGACATTGGGCATTGCGCGCGTTTCACCATCTCGTCTGACGATGCCAAGCAGATCACCACTTTCATTCCCTCCCAGATCAGTTTGAACTTCGAAAGTGCCCACTACACCCAAGAGTCAAAAAGTACCGAAGGCTAACTTCCTCAGTAAATCCAGAAGACGCCGCGATGGTTCAGAACGTTTACTGAATTTTTAGATACCAGTCTTTGACCACAACTGTGCTCACGAATTAACCATACAGTTATAGGGTTAGATTAATACTGTGGGCAGATATTAACGATCTGCAAATTTAAGGGACTTCAAAATTTTCAAACTGCTTCTTCACTTCTCAGTGCCGACTAAGAAGCCCTACTATTCATGGTTACATATGACATCAGATAAGTGCATCGGCATATCTCGCCGTTAAAAACCGATCTACTGCCGAAAGCCTGACGGATCTGGATGCAGAAAAAGAAATACGAAATATGTTTCAGGCCCATATAATCTGGCCGGACACTGACTTAGTTGACCCCACCTTCACATATTCGAGTCCTTTACTAACTGGTTATATCAAGGACTTATTTTAGGACCAAGCTAGTATTGTCTATGGAGACCGAGTTCACAGAGTCCACTGTCGTTTCGTGCTTGCCCCCGTTGCTCAGTTTGCCTCCCGAGATCTTCGAGTTAATACTGTCGCATTTGCCCCAGCGAGAAGTACCTGTGCTCCAACTGGTCTGCCGGGCGCTGCGACGGTATCTTGCCCCGCGCTTCTGGAGGTACGTTCAGTTTGATTTCTATCGTATGCGCCTGTTCTTATCTAACTCGCGCTCTAACAAGCTTGAACTTGACTCTTATCTCTCCAAAAAACAGGAGCTCGAGTACATTCACAGACTCACACTCAAGGTGCAGTACTATGCGCCACGTGTGTTTGCTATCCAGATAGAAACCCTGCTCGACCGGATGCCCAACTTGGAGGTGGTTAATCTTGAAACGGTCATTGGCGATCGACCGTTTAACGTGCTGGAGGCTACGGGCCACGCCTCCATTGTCCCGCTATTAATGGACAAGTTGAATTGTCTAGGTGTCTCAATAGAGCTCAAAGTCACTTTTGATCGTGGTTACATGCCGTCTGACGAGATTCGCCGCGCTATTGTCATTGGCGGAAAGGTTTCCAAAGTAGAGCTAACAAATAGAAGCGACTGTACCCAGTTTTCGTCGTTGTGGCGTATTTTCGACATTGTCGGGCCCAGCTTGAACCATCTCGAAGTCTTCTCTGACTCACAGCTCTCAGTGCCCTGCAATTCTCTGCCGCTGGTGTCGAAGGAGCTGTCATTGCGCCGCGTTGATCTACATGGAACTGAGGTCTCGATATCTGCAGAGCGACTCAGCCTCGATTACTCGGAGGTCAATAGCCCGCTTATTCGGATAAATAGCACGAAGGAGCTGTTATTGTACTGCGTTGATCTACATGGGGCTGAGGTGTCAATATCTGCAGAGCAACTCAGCCTCAGCGACTCGGCGGTTCATAGCCCTCTTATTCGGCTAGAGAGCACAACCTACCTAAGCTTAGACAAGTCCACTTTTTCATCCACGCCGCTCCTTCCGGCACTGCGAGCATTGGAGTTAATTGAAGTGCCCATTCCGCGGCCGGAAGAGCTAGCCGGCCTGGTAGACCAGCTCCATTGGCTTGAAATCTGGGAGCCGCTCTATGCTATTGATCCGTATGAACTATCTAACGACGACGAGATCGAATATGCAGCCTTGGGGAACATATTCTTACAGATAGCAACGGTGTGTCTTGATCTAGAGGAGTTGTCGGAGGGGCAGGTGCGTCGACTGTTGGGCACGTCTGTGTACAAACACCCAGATTTACGTATCTATTTCGGTGAAGAATGTCAGTGTCCTGCTTATGCAGAGAAGATAAATGGCCTTGATCGCGTGCTGTGGGACAAATTTACTTCCATCCATTGTCCAATCACTCAGTAAAATTATAACTACAGAGATTGAGTAGCGAATTTGCATCATGGCATTCTATAAACCAACTTTCAACTTGCAGAGAATCCACAGTCCGCTTCTTTGTGGTGGCGTCGTTGTACATCTTGCACCACGGGTCAGTCACATTCAACTGAACAGGGACATGGGAGTTGGCGTCCAAGCCCACTAGGGAGAATTAGTATTTCATAGTGTTTGGATAGTGCGTGAAGCGGAACCGGCCCAGCGTACTCGCAGAGATACTTTGTAGACCTTGCTGGCTTCCGTCTAGAGTTAATTGATGACGAAAAAGTCGTACTCCGGGGTCTTGAACAGCTCTGACGTAGTTTTGCAGCCCCTGAGCGGAGCGGGGCCTGCCCTGATGGAGAATGATAAAGGCGACAATTGTCTCGCTGTACTTGGCGTCGGACACTCTGACGAAGGCGGTCAGCTGCTCCTTGGAGAGGGTGAATGGTCTTGACCAAGTAAGTTGAGCACCAGTTGAGTCGACAGCTTCTCAAGCTGCCAGTATAAGATGGGATTATTATTATGGTGCATTAAAATGTCTGCTACATTACCTGAGGACTAGGCCATAGTAGTTTTCAACTGCTCAGATATAGCTATACGCAGCAGCTTTGGCGGCCTTTGGAGTGCGACGTTGTCAAGCTCCTCGCCAGTCGCAGCTTTCTGGTGTTTCTCAAGTTACGGCTTAACGGAGTGCAACGTCATATCATACTCGACCTCCTGGTGACGTTCAGTTTATGCCCCTACAGATATATGTATACCCGTGGAGTTGCTAGTATGTTGCTCTCACAACCAAACTACTACCATATGTACCGCCAGCGTAACCTAGCATGCCCCTGACTGCTGAATCCTTACACGCATATCCCATTTATATACCATACTGCCATCGCGTATAGCCTTACTCCCACGGCCACACGCCTGAGCACCTTGCAGCAAGTCGATTCGGTTGCCTCGTAACCAGACGACACGGCCGTTCTTGCCCCACATAACACTCGACGGCGAGGAGTGTATGAGCGCCAGCCATCCAATAAAGACTCTTAAATTACAACTGTGAGAAACGTCCGCGCTAACACAATTTTTATTCCGCTAGGGGGATTGGCTGTAAGGGCCGTTTATAACCACAAAATTACAAAACCTTTACTCGACAACTTATGTGATTAATATAATGGGCGCATTACTACATAGACGAGTTGGACTGTGCTAAACACTTTTTACCTAGCCCGTGCTACATTCCACAGTAACAGGAACTGCCCATACATTCACCGCGTCAGCACCAACCAGGCATGGATGCAGATCGGAGCCTCGGCATTTACGGTAGTTAGAAACAAGATCTGCATGGTACATAAAAAAAGAAAGCAATATTAGGGAACACCTACTTCGCTATTACATGATCAGGCAGACTAGGCATTTTATAACTGAAGGACCAAGAAGCCTTTCATAATGGTGTCACCACCCCGATGGCAAGGGCCAAATTGGTTTTAGGCTTCCATTGGCAGTATGCTAAATTATGCTCTTCTAATGCGTAGTGTGGGGAGGTAAGCAGGGGGGTGCCGTAGTTTACATAACAGCCGCTTGGCACGGAGGGCACAATTATAAATACCATCGGGTTATCCCTTTTTATTTTAAAGAATGTTTTCTCTACCTGTATTGCTCATAGCGATAAAAGTAGCTGCAGCAGTTATCGATGTAACTGAGACTTATAATGAATACTTCATCGATGGATTGACTGAAATATCGATTGTGGATAACTTGGATGCCCAGATCGTGAACTGCATACAGCAACACTACGACAAAGGACTGAGTCATATGATGAACTGTATTTTTGACAGTGAAAGTCTATCGTATTACGAGACTAGTGATGGGCCTGTAATTTATAAGAACTTCGGAGAAGTTGACAATGCTTTAAAAGTCCGTCTTGAGGATATATTCGAGGACTCTGGGAACAAGTGGTTAGATGCTCAAGGAATACGTGGTTGCGAGAGAGGGGTATATGGCGAGTGTATGAGACAAGTTGTTAACGCGGAGAATTCTTGGTACTTTGTTTTTAGCTAAAGCGGCACTGCTGGTGCTACTTATTGCTGGTGGTAGCCTGGCACTAGCAAGATTTAACTAAATGAAAAGCGGTGAGAGAGTGATTGATGTGATAGACACAGGCTGTGCTTTCTCATATTACAATTCTGGAATATTGGTGCCAGGTATTGACTGCTACGCTGCTGCTGTTCAAGCTGCAGGCGGCCATTTTGGCGTACGGTTTGCTTGTGGCATTCTTGTGGTATTGTGAGAGTTGAATGTTTCTCAAACATACAAGTGACTTACTTTGCGGGAAGTGACATCCAAGCCCTTCAAGCTGGCAAATGCCATCACTGGGATGGGCAGAGGGGCAAAGGTAAATCATGCCAGTGAGGCTACGACTGCAGTCATAATTGCTAGATTCAATGATGAAGCCAATGCATGTGGGTTCGTAGCAAGGCGCTTAAATTTGTTTTAAAATATACAGCAGATCCTTGAATGTGAGTATCTATGCCAATCTCACTCGTCTACAACCCCATTAATGATTAGGTGTTATTATGTCTGGATTGATGACTATGAAATTAATTTTGCCAGTCGTCTTTTTATGCCAATTGTCACTCCTATGTCTAATTGTGCAAACTCCTTTTAGTACATATTATATCTAATCAACATTTTTCTCGGCATTCAGAATCTTACATGAATAATAGCAGTATTCTTTTACGGGACTCCAATGGACTCCAATGGTTAAGGTGAAAGGGAAGGGGTCATAGTACTTGATTTCGCCCAACCTAAGTTGCAATGACCAAAATCTCATAACCATAGCCCAAATATATTTAGAGTGAGCGTAAATTTTCAAATCACCGCTGATACTGGTGTCCTGTTCCGGTATAGAGCTATCCTCTTCTTGTGGGAGGAAGGAGGAGCATTAAGAAGTGAAAACACCAGATTACGGGATATTACATAACATCTCCTCGATTGATATGCGTGAAAAAAAAAAAATAAACGTGTAGTGTTCATGTGCTACTCTTTGATATGAATATGATTGACTTGTAAATTATAACATATTCAGACGAGATTTCCCTCTATTTTTACAGCAGCATTGTAGATTTGCATTGCTTAAATTTTATCTACATGTTGGTCAGAAAAGCCAATAATAACAAAATATCATTCGCTTTACGTTTAAATTGAAGACTATATAACGCCAGAATGTTAAGGCTCAGGGCTGTAGCATTATTCCCATTTGGCAATTTTTGTTCCAATCTACCTTAAAGACTATTGTTAGTGCACATATCGGTTAAATCCAACATACTAACTAGTAGTGAATTCAGCAACTGTTAAGGCTCTTCGATTATCCCTTTTATTTATAATACCAGGTGTTAGAAGAGTGAAAAGTTACGTGTTCTGTGGTTCAACAAGCACTTTATATCCAGGACACCAGTGGCCCAAATGCTGTACGCAGAACTAGTCTGTTTCAGCACACATATCACTTTAAATGTTGATATGTCTATCCAGAAGTTTGGAAATACACGAAGCCCTAAAGTGATTAAATTACCGTCTGGAGAATAGCTTGTGCTGAACGAAGGCGGCTATAGTTGTGGGCAACAATGTTAAGGTATTCAGAGTCCAAAGTTAACTCTGTTGGGAGAACAACACTAAGCTGTGGATTACATGTTATGCAGCGTAGCGCCCATATGCTTTTTTCCTTGCTTCCTCAACTTAATTGGTACATGATTTTAATATCAATCAATTTAACCTAGGTAGATGAGTACTCATTCAGCATCTGAGCAGAGCTTATAAGACAAAATTACCCTTACTACCATTGATACTGAGATTTTGGTCCATATGTCTCTAACCTCAGCACGACTACTGTCCATGGATGCTATAATGATTTTGTTGAGTCTAGCAGTAGGCGCAAGCAGTTCCTAATCTGTTATCCATCCCATGGTAGTTCTACTTTTCTAACGAAAAAAAGGAATGCCACAAATATATGTATACCAAGGAACCAAATCCAAAATATAAAATACACTTTTTGTGAAGGTCAGTGACTTTGTGCTGTATTCTCGCTGTCTTTCAGATGCATCAGCGCTTTAACTGGCAGATGATAGTATTTGCTAGGTCAGACTATCTGTCCAACGGAAGTCTTTTAATAATTTCTAAGGATTATCATATACCCACTATTAAATTATCTGGACTGAGTGTGTAGCTGCAACCGCGTAAAGCCAATACTAGAGGATATTAATCAGTCTCAGACTGATTTCCTCTCACAGCAGCTTTAATAATTAAATGTATACTGTAAAGTATGCGTAGGATATGCTATTAAAATAATTAAGGGCACTGGGAGCAATAAATAACAGAAAAAACGTCCTCATTAACGGGTTCGGAACCCGAAATGCTTAATGTGTTTAAAGTTACAAAAAGAAGCAGAGCGGATACGAATGATTTACGGGTGAAAATATTTCTATCGAGTCGTTGGCAATTAACTCACTGAAATTCTAATATTCAGTATAATTTTACTACCGCTGGAAATAATGAGCTTTAATATCGTTGAAAGAAGGAAGTTTTGTATCAGAGAAAAATCCGTAAATTAGACGCACCTTATAATCCTCACTTAAAACAATTGCCAACGTAATTTGATTTTATTTTGACCTAAAATAACAAGTGCTTTACGTGGCATAGCCTTTACAATAAGATAGGACCTATGAATTTTGTTTTATCCCTATTATTTTTTGCCGAGTATCATAGTTCGGTAATAAAATTATTGTTGTGTTTTATTCATTCTCAAGTATATTTTATGCGGCCCGAGAATCTGCTTTAGTTGTAACAAGGGCCATCGAATGCTTAATCACAACAGTTTGGAACTTATCTATCTATTATGGGACAACTGGCTGTATATTCCTTCATCACCAAAAGCTGTTATCGCATATATTGGGCACCGGTATACGTAGAGCATGACCTTAACAATATACTTGATTTCTGGCCGGTAAAGTTTTCTGAGATTATAGCGGAGGATTTTTTCATCTATGCCTAGATATACAAATGTACGAAGCTCCACTAAACCGACGGTATTCTAGTGCCGTTAGATTCCGTTCCAGGGTAGTTTCCGTCTTAAATTGACCCTTGGACTAGCAACATATACTTAAAAGACTATAGGGCTACGCATGAACCCTAATCCAGATGTCCACTATTTTTATGACCACATAAGTTTCGGATGATTCAATTTTTCCGTCTTTTGGGCTGATCGACATTATGGTAGATCGATTTAGATTGATATTGTTCGGAAAAAAGCATAAAAAGAGAAAATATTTAATAAGGGTGTATTGCGTCAGGGTATTCCTCCTTTATATATTTGTGTATAGATGATGGTCGGGAAAGGAATTATAAAAAAATGT
>PPJM03000017.1:0-223125 GCA_003705765.3 Blastobotrys mokoenaii
GTACCAACCAGGACCCGTTCCAAGCTAAGCTATTGATGCCAACTGGAATGTAACTCGTAGGACTATATAGCCTTTTTATCGTCGTTTATACCGAAGAGAACTCAGCTGTCGGCTGTTTGCGAAAACGGCGGGGGTTAAAAGGTTAGAAGTCATCAATTAGCTGTAAAAACACGCATCTATATGTACAAGATTCAAGTCGCGCACTCTATTACAACTGCTGCTTAGCACCGCCAAGGACTCGGTCAAAGGCTGGGATAAGAGTCTGAGCGAGGGCGAAGGAGAAGACAAGCTTTGGACCAGTGGTGAGCAGCTTTGGAACCAAGCCCTTGAAGAAGGCAGTCGGACCCTCAGTTCGGGCCATGTTCTTGAGGATAGTGAAGCCGGATTCTGGGTTATCAAAGTTTCGGTTCTGGATTCGGGTCTTGATAACGTCGAGCGGAGCAGACACGATCAAAGATGCAGAGGCACCGCAGATAGAGGCGACAAAGTTCTGGGTCCAGGTGGCCTGGGAGTAATCCTTAAGCTTGTAAATGTACTCCTTGGCGAAGGCAGAGCCACCAAACAGGGCGAACGAACCAGGGGCATTTCGAGCAGCAGTCCAGCCCCAGCCTCGGTAGAGACCCATGCCCTCGTCAGCAAGGACTCGGATAAAGCCACGACCACGGAATGCCTCTGGGTTAGTCTGTCGCTTAATCTTGAGCACATCGAGCGGGAGAAGTACAATCTCACCAATACCAATCATCGAACCGGCGGTAGCAGACATGATAGCCTTGCCGGTCTTCTGGCCGAAGGTATTCTCAAAGGTGGATCGATAGTGGTTGTTAAGGAACTCGTTGACGAATGGCTGGCCACCGTACTTGTACACTCGCTGGAGGATCTTGTAACCAGCTGCGTACCCGAGACCGGGGAAGAGAGAAACAAATCGTCGGCCCAACCCTTCTTCGGCGTGCTGTTTGAAAACAACCTTGTTGAGCTGGGAAAGGCTAGTAACTCGGCCATGGTTACTCATCAACCGCTTCGCGGTGGTGTCCACCGGGTGGAAGACGGCCAGCTCGGCGATACCAGCAGTAGCTACTCTGTTAGACTCTCTCTTAAACCTGCCGCACTGATTTAGAACGTACCTGAACCCAAAACTCGGGAAATACCAGACTGCTTCTTGTCAGAGGTGGGAGGCGACATCGTTTTTCAATATGCCAGGAGGTTGAGTGAACGAAGGGGGAATGACTCTGATATATCAAAAAAATTGTCTCCGAGATCTGCACGGTTTTTCAGTCATATCTATTAGTCATGTTCGTATTGGTTGATTATGTCAATGGTGGTGCACAGCCGTGCGGCTTTCCGAAATGCGCCGATCATTCTAATCGATAGCAGATCCAGGTTCCGGGCGGATCTCGGCCATGACAAGGAAGGTCTACCCAGTGCTTGCAGTACAAGTTGTTGTCAGAGGGAGTTAGGGCTAAGTTCAATGACGTCCGCAGGTCTAGCAGGAAGATTAGGCGACAGCAGAACCGAAAAGATTCTGGCTTTTATCGCATATACTGCGTTGGTGATTACACTTTCCTCATTGACTGCTTTTGATATTGGATTTGAAAAGAGAAGAATATATGGCCAACCGAGAGAAGAATAACACATGGCTCATTGCACATCCCCTAAAATGGTTTGCTAAACCCCTCTTAGGACAAATCATTCTTTTATTAGGAATGTCTTACACAAGACCGTTAAGAGATCAACATTTTGACTAGAATTGAATTGAGAGAGATCTATTGATTTTTTGAAGATTGTTTAAAGCTGGCAGATATGTAGGTGTAAGAATAACTTTCTACGAGTTTTCACGGATGACACGGGGAGCCTAATTGCAATGCATTGATCTAAGTTCAACCACCATAGTCAGTATATAGGGCTCTGCACATGCAACTACGAGGGCCGATGGCAGGATCCAGTAACTCTGCACTCGACACTTGTGTCGTCCCTACATAAATTTGAAGTGGAAATTCTAAGCTTGGAAATGACAATGCTGTACCCACACCGCCGTTTAACAAGCATAACAGGAAGGGGGCATCAGTATATTATGAAATAACAGCTCATTTTAACAATTCTATTACAGGACAAAACTGAGAGCGAATGCTGGAGCAAATGCACGAAATAATAGCAGGCGTGCTGTGAACGCGGCGTTGTTTCCCTAGCAACGGGCATGTTCTCAAGACTGATATATACGCACCGTCGCAGCGTACATCACGTCATTATAGGCGGCGGGGGTGGCACCCAGCAATAGAAGAGGACCATTTCCCAAAGCTCACCGTTCAACCACACCACCACCTTTCACTTGTTCTTTTTTTTTCTTCCTGATCCACTATTATTGATTTCTATCTTGGGTGTTATAGACCGTAATAAACGAGTAAGAAATAACTGCGTAAAGCTGTCGCTGTTTGCCCTGGAGTGAATAGTGGCAAACGATCATATATAGCCACCAAAAGATTCTTATAGTAGTATAACACCGTGTTGTTGCGGTTTGAGTTCCTTCGTGGTTTATAATCCAAATTTGCCAGGCTATACACTGGTAATATATATCTGCGGTGCTGTGTAGAGACTGTAACTAGCAGTCTGGATTGTAAACGCGATTGGTATTACAGAAACGAATAACCGGGGTTGTAAAACGATTGGCATTAAAGCAATAAAAAAACGGCATCGACAATGTCACAAGAAGAAAAAGAGGCGGTTCGGCAGGACTTTTTGGACTCGTTACAGGACTTGACCCTGAACTCACGACCGATTATCACAAGCCTCACGGTAATCGCTCAAGAGAATGTTCGGACAGCTGATGCTGTAGTAAAAGCTATTGAAGAGCACATAACTAAGGTATGTTTTTTAAAATTGCACTCTGGAAAGACACGCTAACTCGATTTTAGTGCGCGCCGGCCTATAAGTTGCCAGCCTTGTATCTGTTAGATTCTATTTCCAAGAATATTGGCAACCCATACACGGTCTATTTTGGCCTTAATTTGTACAAGACGTTCACCAATGCCTACACACAGGTTTCTGAGACTGTACGGAGGAAGATGCACGAGCTGTTCCAAACCTGGAAGCAACCAACCTCCTCGGGGAGAATGCTTTTTGCCAACGAGCCTATTCAAAAAATTGAGAACTTTTTAGCCCGGGTGCAGCAGCAATCATCCAGTAGTCCAGCCGTCGATCCCCGGAGACCTCAGCAATTTGCGCCCCCACCGCAGCAGAGTGGGCCTCTTACTAAACAGGCGCTCCTAGCAGAAGTTGATAAGCTAATCGACTTGACCCATCGAAGGAAAGCGCTGGAGGGCCGTGATTCAGATGCGGACCAACAATTGGTTATTCTCGGCCAGCTCAAAACAGTCTTGTCGAACCAGAGTCTGCGGCCAGACACTTTACCGGCTATTCAGCAGCAGCTGATCACGTTCAACCAAAAGGAAGTTGAAAAGCTTCAGCGTGTTTCTGCAGCAAATGCATCATCTTACCCTGGCGGAAGACCAATGCCGACCTCAATTCCAGTAGCTCCGAGGGCTCATCATCAGTTTGGATATAATAACAATGGCCGTCCCAGTGGGGCCCCGCAAGGTTCTAATCTGTCCCAAGTCGGTAATATGCTGCAGAATATCGACTTTAATAAACTTGCCGGGGTGCTGAATTCACAGCCCCAGCAGCAGCAGCAACAACAACAACAACAGCCTCAGCAACAGCAACTGCCACTGCCACAGATGCCAAATGGTGCTCCTCAGTTGCAAACGGCACAACCGCAGCCAAAGTCTGGCCAGAACACTCAAGATTTGATCAACAAAATTATGGGCTCTGGCATCCTTGGCAAACTTGCGTCTCCACAGCCCGACGCCCAATTCACTCAGATGTACATGGAAGTGGAATTGAACAATGCATCGCTAAACAAGTCTAGGCCTCACCTTATAGACACCCTCTATAAGTCCATGCCCAACCAGTGCAGCACTTGCGGAAAGCGATTCCTGGATACCAAACAGGGCAGCAAGGAGCGTTCGGCACATTTGGACTGGCATTTCCGAGTGAATAAGAAGCTCAGAGACGAAAATGTTAGCCAGAATAGAAGCTGGTACCAACAGCAGGAGAATTGGATAGAGTTCAAAGATGAAGACGAGGTGTTAGGCTTGACCAATGAGCGGGAGAAGGAGATTGAAAAAGCAAAGGGAGCAGAGGAGAAGAAGAAGAGAAGCAAGGAAGAGCTGCTCAAGAGTTATGTTCGGGTTCCAACAGAGAAGGGTAAGGCTAAGTTGCCTTGTCCCATTTGTCGAGAAAAATTCCAATCCGAGTGGAATGACGATGTTGAAGCCTGGGTGTGGACAAACGCGGTACAGGATAAAGGGCGAATTTACCATGCCACCTGCCATGCTGAGGCTGATGAAGGTGTAGTAAAACGCCCATCGTCCACTGCTACGCCTACTCCCCCTCCCCCTCCTGCCTCTGCGCCCCCAAAGGTTGATCTTTCCAGCGTCAATTGGGGGGCGATTTTAGCGGCCACCAGCAAGCGAAAACGTGACGAGGAAGACGACAGCTCGGGCATCAAGCAGGAATCAATTGAGGAGAAGAGGATCAAGACTGAGTAGCATCTATTTTTATCTTATTGTAATATATTCCACGCGAAAATGCGAGTTATTTTCAGCTGTATATTTACTGTTATTATTATCCTTGTAATTAAGACAAGTATTTGCAATATCGCTATCTAAGTTTTCTATTGTAGCAGTATAAATTTTAACTTGATTCAATCTACATATCACCATTTACCTAACAACATGGTGCAATTGAAAAATTACAGTTGATACAAGACAATCTTCAAAAAGTGTAACAAATGGTACCTCTCGTTGGTATTCTCTACAATATGATACAAATAAGCCTTACTTCTGGAGGCACTTGAGGATGTCAGCCCAGACGGCAGATGGCTTCTGAGAAGCATCAATGCCAGCCCAGATACCAGTCTTCTTGTAGTAGTCGACAACCGGAGCGGTCTGCTTGTGGTAAGTGGCCAGTCGCTTGGTAAGAGCATCGGCATTGTCGTCCGATCGCTGCACCAATGGCTCCCCAGTGATATCGTCCTTCATCTCGACCTTTGGTGGGTTGAAGATCTTGTGATAAGATCGCCCACTGGCTGGGTGCACAAGTCGGCCCGTGATTCGGTCGACCAAAAGCTGATCGTCGATCTTGAGCTCGAGCGCTCGCTGCAATGGCGCGCTTCGCTCCTTGAGCATGTCGTCGAGCTTCTCGGCCTGAACCACGGTTCGTGGGAAACCGTCGAGAATGAACCCGTTCTGGCACTCCTTGTTGTTCTCGAGCTCGTTCTTGATCATGTTGACCATGATCTCGTCGGAGACAAGGCCTCCGGCGTCCATGATCTTCTTGGCCTCGACACCGAGCTCGGTCTTCTTGGCAACCTGGGACCGCAGCATGTCACCAGTGGCCAGATGGCAGGCACAGTACTTCTCCTTGAGGTTTGGAGCCTGGGTGCCCTTACCGGCGCCTGGCGGGCCAATCAGAACCATTCGCAGCGCTGGTGGGACGGCAACAGCACTGGCGGCAATGCCGCTCTTCTTCTCAAGGTGCTCGACTCGAGACTTTAGCTGGCTGACCAACTTTTTGAGTTCTTCGACTTCCGACATTGTGGACTAGTGGGGCTTCTGATTGGATGAAAAAATCGTTGGGAAGGTGAATTGAAATACTAGGGCCCGGCCACTAAGAAAACGGCGGACCATTCGTCCGAGGGACAAAAAATGACTTACCAAAAAAAAAAAAAATTCGATTGCTCAGCTGCATACATTATGTAACTTTTCTCTCACTGTTTCCAATGGACTACGAATTAGTTCATTCCCCACAATGCCCTGTCGGTACCTGATTGTTCTGCGCTGTAACCAAGCCTGGCTATGCCAAGTATAAAAGTGTTACCCGGCAGTGAGATTCCCGGGCCGGAAATTTTTCACCCCTGGCCGAATTAGGCAACTCCAATCGGCAGTCAAAATGGCTATTTTTCTGAGACCATTTGAAAGACGGACGATATAAATCTTTGCATAATATCTCCATATTATAGAGAAAAAAAAATGTCAAAGCCAGAACTAGCGGCGGACGCCGTGCTCAAAAAGTCTGTGGATATTTCTGCGAATGCTATTCCGGTTTCTGGAATCGAGTTTGAAGACCACTCCAACATTGGCGCCAAAGAGCTTATCAATGGGATGAAGAACATGGGTTTCCAGGCCAGCTCTCTGGGGAAAGCTTGCGAAATCATTGACGAGATGCGCTCCTGGACCGGCGAGGATAAGGAGGGCAACCCAGCAAAGTGCACCATCTTCCTCGGATATACGTCCAACCTCATTTCGTCTGGCCTGAGGTCGACGCTCAAATTCCTTGTCAAGCACAAAATGGTTTCGGCCATTGTCACTACTGCGGGCGGCATTGAGGAAGACCTCATCAAGTGCCTGGGAGACACATATATGGGCGAGTTCTCGCTGGCCGGCAACAAGTTGCGGGATGAAGGGCTAAACCGAATCGGTAACCTGCTCGTTCCGAACGACAACTACTGCAAGTTCGAGGAGTGGGTTGTTCCGATTCTCGATAAGATGCTCGAGGAGCAGGAGGCAGCGCAGAAGAGCGAGGACTTTGACTCGAGCTCCCCTGCGTGGTGGACCCCAAGCCGAATCATCGACCGGCTCGGTAAGGAGATTAACAATGAGGATTCGGTGCTCTACTGGTGCCACAAGAACAGCATTCCCGTTTTCTGCCCGGCCATCACGGATGGGTCGCTGGGAGATATGCTTTTCTTTCACACCTTCAAGGCCTCGCCAAAGCAGCTACGAGTCGACATTGTATCAGACATCCGCCGGATCAACACCATGGCAATGGCTGCTACTCGGGCAGGCATGATCATCCTGGGTGGAGGAGTAGTCAAGCACCATATTGCCAATGCTTGCTTAATGCGGAACGGCGCTGACTATGCAGTGTACATCAACACCGGCCAGGAATTTGATGGTAGTGACGCCGGTGCCCGACCTGACGAGGCCATCTCGTGGGGCAAGATTAAGAGCGATGCCAAGCATGTCAAGGTCTACGCCGACGCTACCCTAGTCTTCCCGCTTGTTGTTGGGGCCACTTTTGCTCAGAAGAACTAACCGCACTATGTACATCTATAATGAACAACATTGATCAGCCTCAGCTATAACCTGACCTCTCAAAATACTACTTGTCGTGAAGCAGAGCATTGCGCCCACGGCAGATTCAGGGGGAGGGAGCTTCGTAACTGTTGCGCCGCGTGTCCGGATAGTAGGAGATTATATCCGAGAAGGAGACGATCGGAGACAGGTACCCCTCGAGGGCTATGAGTAGTCTGTGTATACGCAATGGACCTGTGTATATTGTGGGTACATACCTTGGGATCAACCAGCATAGAGGAACAGATCTCCCGTGTATTCCTATAGTAGTACGGCTAAGGTATACATGGAAGTTGATAGTGTACCAAGATCTACTCGGGAGGCGGCATTTTTCCTGCCCATATTTTTTGAAGGGGGTGGAAAACAGAATACGTAGTGTGCTTACGCGTCTTGCTTTTGACTGATCTTACCATCATCATCCTATATGTCTCGACTTCCATACATAGTTGATATAACGTGTCTAACGGGCTTGTGACCGCGAAAAGCACCGCAACTCGCGTTCATATGTCATTCGGAAATTGCTATCAGCCGAGCTGAAACGGCGCCTTCCTATCTAGCCAAGTAGTGTCTCACGAAACAATGGTACAACAACCGCCGTAGTATTAAGAATGTACAAACACAATAGGCTAACCTGCGAATAATTGTTCGCAGCACCCCTGGTTCAAAAGTTCTATTGTAACCCAACATTAGGGGACGGGCGTACCATAAATTTGGAGTCGGGAGAACCAAAGAATGAGAGGCTTTTGGCGATCGGTCCCACTTTAAATGCCCCCTGGTCGGTCCCGTTTTGTGGTAACACAATAGACGGTTGGGCTGTCGAAGAGATGGAACAATGGAGGTGAGATACATAACTAGGTTTATAATGATATACAATTGACTATCACAACCTACATCAGACACCCCGTCCAGATACACATATAATAATTCTCTCTGGAATTTAGGATACTGTGTTTTCCAGGGATATCACGATGTGGTAAATTGTACCTCGTACCTCTAAGCCTGCCTTCATGTCACTAGCGTTATTCTGGTCGTGCTAAGGGCTGTAATAATAGTCTATTGTATTTGAACCTGTCAGGTATACGCTTGATGCAATTGCACGGAAAAAGATTATAAAGTTATACGATCCAATTAATGGTAAAATACTAAGCCAAGCATTCAACTATGCAATATCCTTCTAAGGAAACCATTCTTTCAATCGAGAAAAAGATGATCTGTCGCGAAACTGTAGAGGTCTACTCTTGCGTGATTGTCGATTAATTAATTGTATTTGTGAATATCTAACTCAATTCCCTCAATTCCCTCAATTCCCTCAATTCCCTCAATTCCCTTTCCTCCATTAAGTCTAATTGAGTGAATACCAAGCGTCGCGAGTGAAAAACAGTTCACACTCTGAAAGTCATCTCAGTTATACTGCCGCAACCAATGGTTAAATTAGGATTGCAGGTAGTTAGTTATGCTCGTAAATTTTAGCGCTCAATGCCTGAAACGAAATGAGAAAGGGTATTGAAGCTCCTGTATATATATAAATGGAAATTCAGGTGGAACCTACGAGATGGATTTTCTGGTGATGGAGACCTTTCTAAATTAGTATGGCCATGGTAATATACTTAGATATCTAATTCAAATTGTAATTCCATGTGTTTGATGGCTATTAGCATGATCGCAATGGGATAATCATGTGTAACTTCGTGTTATTGAAATTGAGAAAAAAAATTCACTTGAAAATTTTGCAAAAGGAGAAAATATGACAGTATTCACGGGTTAGTTTGTCATTTCTCTGTCTGTTGTGTCAATTGATCTATCATTTTAATTACAGTGCCCTAACTTAAAATAGGATTTTTTGAAACAATTACTAGTTTCTGAGAAATTCCTGACCAAATCAACAAAGTATTTATATTAAGAAATTTTTATAGTCTTGTCGAGAACACATATCCAACAAGGCGTAAACGCCTTCAATGGGCGAAATAACGAAGACGGTGTAAATGTCACTGAATTAACTGGTTTTGGTGATCGTGCCTGTGAAGGTTGGTTTAGATCGGCCAATCACAACGCAGCTAACCTCCCAATTTGGCAAGCGAAAAATCCCCAATATATCAATTGGATCAATTCGAATTGACAGAAAAAACTTGCAAAGGATAAGATGTCTTCGTCTTTGAGCCGAGTAGTTCGAAACTTTATGCGAGTGGGCCCTCGGGGCTTTATGAAGCAGATGAATGGTATGGGTGACTGCAAGTCCGGAACGTAAGTCGCGATCGCTACACTTGTGAGAGAAAAAACCGACACTAACATATTCTAGTCTTGTTGGTGTCGATAAGTACGGCAACAAGTTCTTTGAGAACGACCAAGAGGATGAAATTCATTGTATGTGCTAATTTTACAATATTTTTGGCAGCAACTAATTGAATAGTGCGAACGCGATGGGTTGAGTATAAGGACCACTATTGCGACATGGGCCAGATTGAGCCGGGTTGGCATTTCTGGTTGGGATACGGTGTCAACCCATCCCCTAACAATACTGCCCCTGAGGCACTGTCGAAGTCAGCTGTCCCAATGCCATCTAACTATACGAACCTAACCGGAACTCCTGGTGCATACATGTGCTACTCTACCGTCAAGCCCAAGATAGAGCCGTGGACGCCAAAGGTCGCCAAGCGATAAACGAGAGAATGATAATCCCTGCCATATTTGTAACGAAAAGCTATCTTGCTGATAACACACACCACCAATATTACCTCTTGATATGATCTCATAGGGTTATATAAATACATGAAGAGTTTGCATGCAGATGTCCATTTACCACACATCCTGGGCCACTATTGCCAAGTAGAACCCAACAAGCGCAGTCTGGGAGTATCATCGCGACTGCTACTTCAGAAATGTACGATGGGATCTAGACTATCGCTCGGAAGCGTGAAAGCTAGCAGCCGACGCAGAGAGGTGTTTCAAGTAGTTTGCTATACAGGGATCTCAACAGTAGTCGTTAAATACGCTGAGGACCGATTTATTTTCGAGCCGATGATTTAAGGGGCACAATCGATAAGATCCCTGTCAAGTTCGATGTAGTTCAACGGCTAAGCGCTCCCTGAAGGTCAATCGCCCCCTATTTTAGCTGTAGGTGTATGTGTGTATGTAAGATGTCTGTGAGGGAACGGCCCGAACCGACGTACCAGATCGACCTAGTCTAGATCGGGATGTGAAAAATCTTTCATCGAGGTTTTTCGGTACAATTGGTGTAACTGGAAGTATATTATACACTCAACAATGGTAAGGATTTATTGAGGGTCTAGGCCCGCATGGGTACCTACAATACAATATGTATCACTCTTGAACAATTGACAGGCCAAGAAGAAACAGCAAGGCACATTCAGGGCTATATTGTGTTATTCTCCACGTCTAAATTATTTTCGGCTGGATATCAGGCCAACCAGCTACATTGAGTCTGGCAACCAGTCCCGAAAAATGACTACCCGATCTGTCCCTTATAGCCGAGCCGTCCCCATATGTGGCGCCCACTGTACTACCCATGCGCAATAGAGTGTCTTCTTTGGGCATTTTGGGAAAACGACAGCTGTATAGAAATGCACCATATTCAGATAGCCAAGGTAGCTGTGGGCCATCGTGATGCACTATAGCCAAAGAGCGGAGTGCCATCATCTCCTGTGGCTCTGTTTCACCTGGAACTCAGGTCCGCGAGATTACAGCGAGAGCAACACGTTCGCGTGTCGTGCTTATACCAATGCATGCGACGGGATCAGGCATGCAGATGGTTGGCGGAGGGGAAGGCCAGTGCGGGTAGGGCACAACAGAACCAGATGACAGAGGGGCTCGGCTGTCGGAGATATGTTCCTCTCTGTAGCTTGGCCTGCTTGTTGCCGTTGATAGCGTAGCGGGTTAGCCACCACTTACCCAGAGCACTACGGCACTCAGTGGGGCAGTAGCCGTCAGCACCCTGAATTCGTCACGGGCCAGGCAGACAGGCACTCTGCCATTAGGGGGTCATTTTTTTTTTCACAAGCTAGATATTATTTTACCATTGTAGCGGGTCCAACCGCCCTGAACGGTCTGCCGGTCTATTCTGCCTGTTGCTAACGATGCGGAGGTTATCGCTTATCATGGAATATTATTTTTCACGTCAATTAAAGCCCCCAAAGTGGCAAGGCCGGCGACTGTCAGTTCCTGCTCCTCACTTATTTTCCCTTAATAACGATGATATATACACCGAAGCCTTTCTTTCTCTCTTGGACACCGTGCGTCTGATAGGCCATGCTTGCTGCTAGAGGAGCTGCAATTATATGCAATGTAGGATGCATCTGGTTTCTTTGGGCCGACTTGGAGGGAGAACGCGACAGCGACATGCACTCACTGCGTCGTTCCTTCTCGTTCTAGCAGACTGCGTGAAAGACTTTGATATAAGCGCTCTGACTATTTTGTCCAAGGCTTACTGTAGAATAGTGTCGTCTGCACACATAACACACACGCGTAACAGCGCGAACTGCAAATTGCTCCACTTTACATTCCCACCAGTGACATGGCAGCCGAACGGCAGGCGTCTTATCTGCTAACTTGTTTTATAGTCGCAATATATTTCGTTTAAGAAACAGCCGATCTAGGGGGATTTACAGTGTTTTTTTCTTCTACCGCATACTCTGGGGAGCACATGTCTGGAATAATACCCTATAGCTGTGCGGAAGTGCGAGCTGCGGCCCGGAGTGTTATCGGTTCTGGCACCCGCACTGGTTGTGCATGGAGCTGATTATCCTCCATTGTTGAATCCTGTAGGGTAGATAATACATGTTCTTCGCAAACTACAAAGCATCTGTCTAAAAGTAGATCAATTTAACCCAGGAGAAGAGTAGTACATATGCGAGGGACGTATTATGGGAAATACTTGGCAGTTCATAAATTGAGTGCTTAACTGTGAAGCTATGCCATCAATTTCTGCTCCTACAGTACGTGTACGCCATAGTGAGAGGCTTTCTCCACCAGGAGAATAGAACAGCAAATACGTGTATCAGTGAACAGGGCGGAATTATTTAGATTTTAAAAAAAATTACGAGAAGATCGAACAATGGCTGGAGCAGCGGATATTTTTTAAATGCTTTGGGTTAGCTTAGAGATGTGCTGTACAGAGAAATAATAACTGGCAGAGTGGAAAAATTTTCGCCAGTTCCCTAGCCTCAGTTCAATCGTTTACCATACCCTGCCATGTAATATTTTCATCCGGGCAACGACGGCTGTGGATTGTAAGAAATTATTCAGCCTAAAGAGAAGCGCTAAGCCTGCGCAAGGCTGATATAATTCGTATTTCAAAGCTAGTTATAAGTTTCACATTTGTGTCATATCCGACCGCATATTCGCCAATTCGCTATTGCCTCCGTCCCTCCGGTTTGCCATTAGAGAAGAAAATAAACTATAGCATAGGATAGGCTCTTTTCAAATTCAGTCAGACCCGGAGTGATTTGAATCATATACTCCTGGCTACGTTAGCTGGCAACGCTTTGGCAGTTATTGCGTACTCTACGCGTCGCAATCGCGGTTAATCTGGTGTAACCGATTTTAAGTTTCACCCGTCGCGATCGCTCACAGTAAACCATAACCCACTTACCGCCCCCTCAAGCTCTCTTTCTTTCTCAAGCACACACATACACGCAGCCACTCTATCACGCTAACCACAGCACATCGTTCTTGATCACTCAAAAGTACAGCAAAGAGTACAGCAAATGGTAAAGACGCTCAAGGATACGCGCATGCGCATAACCTTTACTTTTTTGATTGACGTACATGCAAAAGTAAAGCCCGTTAAAAGTAAAGTGCCTCCACATTTCAAAAGTAAATCACAAAAGAAAATAAAAATAGGTGCAGCAGCATCTAATCTTCCCTATAGTACCTACCTCGCTACTAGTTCCGTGAGATTTGCTGCAACTCTACTACTTGCTACTGAATTGCAGCAGGCTTAGTGTGCAAACTTCGGTGACTGTATCTCGGGTTCTTGAAAAAGCAATCCTGGAAAGAGAGTGAGGGAAAAAAATAAATAAAAAAAAGAAAGAAAACGATTAACATTATGTGGATATATTGAAGCATGGATATATAAGATATGAGGATTCCGACCTCCAGATCTAAGGACCTTTTCTCGAACAATCTAATCTCTTTCCCTTTCTCCTTCACTTTCATCTAGGGAGACTCATACCAAACCTTTAATCATCATCATCGCCATCTTCGATCCCCGTAGCAGGTAGCGGTAATACGGTTAACTGCATAACTCTACCATTAACATACTACACACCCTTCTACCAAATCGACAGTCAATCACCACTCCAGGGGGACTCCTACCCACCTATCAGCATTCATCCGATCACACCACATCTCTTCCGCATCTACGGGCGAAAGCTTACAACGCTCGCTTCATTTTCTATTTCAGCGGGGCTCTCCTAAAAATTTTGCTTTTCAAATGTCAGAGCTCCTCGATTGTCCTCTCTACATTGAAGAAGTCAGCGGTACCACATCAATGATGGCCGCTAGCCAAACGACGACATTGCCTCACTCTCAGGGCTATCTCGCTGGCTATGACGACTACTCCCTGCCACTAGACTACAGCATCGACTACTATGGCGACATTGTCTCCACTACCGGCAGTTGTAGCGCCGGATCTGAGTACACTACGGCTACTGCATCTACCAGCTCGCTGGTTAGTGCGACGCCAATGTCGTCTTTCGCATCGCCTTCCACTTGCACCTCGCCTTCCACACCGCCGGTGCCTTCTTCCACTCAGCTTTATTCAGTGCCCCCATCCTGCGAGCCTCCCTCTACCGCTCATTTTGCATCTTCAACCACCCCACCACCTCCCCAGACAGCGGTCTATGGTCAATCACCCCATCACCAACCGCTCCTGACCTCGGTGCCTCCACCATACGCCCATGACTACTTCTCGGCGGGTCCTATCCCCGCTGGAGTGATTGCGGCGGTTCCTGCGTCTGCACCAGCCGACATCACAACCTTCTCGGCGAAGCTGGCTCCGCCGATTGATCTTGTTACGGAGCGCAAGCTTTCCCCACCAGCTACCTCCAAGTCGCGGCGCAAGACGACCCGCAAGAATGGCACCTCTGCACCACCGGGGCCCATCCCGGCTACTACTCCTACTCTGGTTCGCCGGGACGAGCAGGGCGTCGAGTGGATTGCATTCGAGTACTCCAAGGAGCGGGTCAAGACGAGCTATTGCATTCGCTGCGACATTGAGACTGTCGACCAGGCCCAGCTGCCGCCTGAGTTCAAGGCCGACAATTGCATTTACCCGCGAGCCTGTGTACCGCCGGATCAGTACACTGGCAACCGTCAGAAATACGAGACGGAGTGCAACACCATTGGGTGGTGCCTGGCGTACCTGAACCCAAAGCTGCGCAACCAACGTGGATTAATTCAGCGGGCTGTTGATTCATGGCGCAACACCAATGCCGACCCTTCGTATCGGTCGCGACGGGTTCGACGAATGTCCAAGAAGAGCTCGGTGTCCGGGCTCGCGGTGCCCAAGAGGTCCAAGTCTGTAGCAGATTTGAGCTGCCCACCCCCGCCGCCATACTATCATGCTGCCAAGCGGACGCCGTCCTTCCCGACTCCAATTCCGCCCGTGCCATCGATTCCTGCCCAGTTTGAATCCTATACTACTACTTTCAACAATCCGTTCGCGCCGGGCCAGACTTGCACATTCAGCCCTCACTCGCCAATGTCCCCCAAGGGCTCTTCGAGTCGCAAGAGCTCTCTCGCAGCGCCCCGGAGGCGCTCGTCCCACCAACAATTGGCGGCGGCAAGCTACCATCCCTATCGGTAATCATGCACCCGTAAGCAAATGAAAGCCGCCGCCCTTTCGCATGTACTATCTATTATTTATCACTGTACTTTTTATTTTCTTAACACGTAAAAACTTAATAATATTATGCACAGAACCGTAACACTATTGTAGTACGTAGTGGTAGTGCATCTGGCTCGGCGATCGAGTCCTTGGGTTGCCTGCCCGCCTCGATTCAATGCTTCTGCATAGAGGATCTTCAACATCGGATCGGACCTGTGGAGAGTAATAGTTAATACTACAATGACCAATGCATATAATTACCTGCCATATTGGTTAATTAGCTACTTGCACCTATTTGCTACGACATAACTGGCCGCTGAACCCTCCCCCGAATTAAACACCTTTTCCGATAGTTTTAAGGTTAGCCATGGAGCGGATATCTTTGGTAAGTACTGCTCGGTCGCAGATCGGAGGGGGAGGGAGGGTGATTAGTGGGGAGGATCGGAGTTTGGAGAATACGCGAATGCGTACGTAGGCTTATTCATAATGGATTAGACGTAGACAATGTTTCTTTTAAACAAGATGCATGGGGCAGACATGACTAGAGCAGAAGCATACATGATGTAGCTGTTCCGATTCGTCATGTCGCCATATCGTGAACAATGGATGCAGAAAAGCCGCCCCGCCATTGTTAATGTAAGCAACGTATGCTGCGCATCTTTCGTCCCGTCCTGCACGCTAAAAGCTGCCCTGCTCCTCATCCGCCACACTTTCCGCGCCATCGCATTGCATGGTGGGCAGCTACAGTTGCCGCTTTTGCGCTACGGTGTTAAGCAGCTGACTATACGGTTGACTAGCACAGTACGTAACATAATGAATCATACAGCACTCGTTCTAACAAGCAAGGCATTAGCCATGTAGGTGTAAGGTGCAAGTCTCCGATCAGGGGCAGCATTGTCAGTAGACTGCCGATACGTCTACGGCTAGCTACCTAAAGATAGCTTATTCGTTGTACAGCTATACAAGTTAGTAGTCTTTGGTTAGCCGCATTTTTTTTTTTTTTAATTTTTTTTTTTCCCAAGGGAAAAGATTCAGGGGGTGGATCCCCTTTCCCCCTTATTTGACTATAGCTAGTCTTTGAGGAGTCTTTGACGGCTTATGGAGTTTGGCTATGCTTATTATAGATCTTTTCTTTCCTCACGGCACCGAGGTCTTACAAAAGTGCGTTAGAATGACTTGCGACCGACACGCGACGTCATGGTCTTACAAATTGACTCTACCTACCGTATCCTCTCGGGATTCAATTTTTCTTTATAGATACTAGATATAAATATAGATACTAGATATAAATAGGACCGCTATAAAACACAATGAAATCCCGCCACGAGAAATTGACCGTTGACGATTAGTTCTGAAATAGCCTCTCTCTCTCTCCCTCTCCCTTTTTTTAACTCTCCCCAACAGTAGCCCAAAAGTCCTTTTTCGGAGTGATACAGTGATGTTATCTTTTTTCCCCACACTTCACATTGAGATTCAGGCATATTCATGTCGCATATCGCTGCACAACTAAAACTACCTTTTCTGCCATCCCCCTCACCAATCTCGCAGCGTTAAAGATCATGTGCTACTACCACAAGTGCATTTAACGCGTTTCACACATACTACTGCTGTACTACAAAGGAAGCACGCTAAATCAATACGGTTTCGTTGATATTCTGCATGACAGCTTATGTACAATGTTTGCGTCTACGTAGTGCTCTCACTGTATAGTGCGGACTAGTGCTGTCCTACCGAAATTGCGTCAGTTCCAGCCGTACACCTTACCCAGCGTATATAACAGTCCGCTTCAGCGAGTTGAAAAAGAGCCCGAGGCGCTCATGACAGGAAACTGCCCCTCGCAGAACAAAGCATGAGCTGTCCTCCTTCCCTCTTTGCCTCGCGCGCAGGAACATTGGCAAAAACCCGACATTGTGTTTGTGGGCGCCGAAGCAAGGGGGAGAGAGTCCTTTTGTCTACAAGGTCTATAGTATATAGCGCTCTATACCCGGAGGAATGGACCGCCGCACCCGCCTCAAACAACAGGGCGCCCAGCCACATTTCGGGCTCTTTCTCTCCCAATCTTAATATTTCTGCACATTCCGTTTGACAGGTTTTTGAAGTACAGTGGATCCTTTCCCCGTCTATATAATATAGAGTTGCAAAATAGGGTGAGCACGGCCACCTTTTATCAGTGTCTGGAGCGTCTTTCTTTCCTACACACGCATATAGCTAGTACCGAGTAATGCTCCAGCGACGACGGTCCCAGAGGTCATACTCGCTTACGACCGCGTACACGGGTGTGCAGAGCCCTCCGCCGAACTCAATAGCGGTGAGCCCTGCTGCCCGTGCCGCTGCTGTCGCGTCGGCGGGGAACTCGCGAAGCAATTCGATGAGCTCTACCTTGTCGAGCGCTGCAGCCGCAGCCGCGCTCAAGAGGCACAACTCACTCACGCAGGACTCAATGGCTGCCATGGAGGCCGCGTCAGCCCAGGCCGCGGCGCTCAAACGTCGCAGCAGCAATAGCTCGGGCCGCACTCGTTCAATGGTCGCTGGAGCCCCACCGGCACTCGTAGTCTCTTCACCCGCGCCAGAGCTGCGGCGCTCGGCGTCCACGAGCAGCCACAGACCCCCACCAAAGACTTCTGTGCAGCGCACAAGGAACCCTGACCGGTCCGAGTCGCTCACCACGACAACTGTCCGGCGCCTCGGGTCGTTTGAGCTCACCTCCACAAAGGTTATCAACCTGCCCTCGCCTAGGCAGCCGCGCGGCTGGGGCGCCAGAGGGCCCCCGAGCCCTCAGACCTCCACGAGCAGCGGCCTCAGTGGGCCGAGGAAGCCCTACGCGTCCTCTCTGCTGAGCTATGAGTCGGACCTCGAGCCCGTCACTGAGGAGGAAGGCATTGACCAGCGCCTGCGCCCGGCGCATCTCAAGTTCAGCGAGTCCCCCGTGCCTTTGGTGAGGCACCGACCGCCGCCACGGGCGCTGTCGCCAATTAAGCCGGCGTTGAAGGAGTCGTCGCGTTCGGCGTCAATTGCCTCGGAGTCGTCCAATTACGATGACTCGCCAAAGCGGCACACCAGAGTGTCTTTTTCGGACTTTCAGCAGGACGACGACGTCGAAGAGAAGCCCGTGTTTGATGCCAAGCCGAAGCAAGTGCAAATGTCCGACGGCGCGACCGCCAAACTCAAGTACCAGCGCCAGAAGATGGGCATTGCCAATGCGGCCAAAATGGCGTTTGAATCTCAAGCGGCGTCTGCCAATGCTAAAAACCGAAATCAAACCGGATCTACCTCTTCTGCAGCGGCAATTGCTGCGTCGTCGCTCCAGAGGTCGAACTCTTCGGCTAATTCTCGCGGCCGCCAGCCTATAAAGAGAGCCGAAAAGCCGCCAATTGAGGACGACAGTGATAATGATTCGGTATATTCTGATGCGTTTGAGGACATTAATGACAGGTCTATCGACGACACTCTTGCGGCGGCTGCAGCGGCTGCCGCAAAACCAAGGACCAAGCCAAAGCCAACTGCAAATCAAACGCCGAAACCAAAGCCGCAGGGCGCTACTAAATCAGTAGACGGGCACCAGCAGCGCGTAAGCACACCAGTGAAGACCCTGAGGCAGCCTAATGGCTCTGCTCGAACGTCGTTTGGCAAACCACAATCACCACCGCCAAAGTTTGCACCGCCGCCACCTACTCAGGACCTGCCCTCCCCTCCAGTTTCCCCTGTTGTCACCAACCAGAATGTGGCAGACGGGTTGGAAGATGGGCCGACTAAAAAACCAGGCAAAGTGTTCCGGTTCAATGCGTTCAAGCCCCGGAAACACCACGGAGAAAATAATGACTCTGACGATGCGGATGCTGAGTCAATAAGTTCTGAATCGTCGTGGAAACGTGAACGTGCAGAGCGTCGACGGTCTGCTGCCACAAACGGCGGCGGGTTCCGCGGGTTTAGAAAATCGCCTGTAGAAGAACCTGCTTCCGAAAGGGCGGGGAAAGACAGCTCAGCGTCACCGGTGACTGAGAAGCAAGAGCCCATGCCTCTTGCAGATGGCCTCACTGCTGAGCAATTGGCGGCAATGATGTATAAGCGTCAGGTGGAGCTGGACAAACAAAAGGAACAGCCCCAAGGGCGGTCTTCATTCGAGCGCAATGATACCAGCGCCTCGAACCATTTCAAGTTCAGCTCCATGCGCTCGCAAAATGGCTCCAGTAGTGGTGGTGGGGATGGCGGCGATTACTCTCACCATCCTGAGTCGTCCTCTCAGTTCAAGTCACGATTCGAAGATAGTGATAGTGACGACGACTATGCCCTTCCTCCGCTCCCAGAGCACCGTGCATTTTTGGAAAAGCCAAAGCACGTTAATACTGGTAATTCCAGTGCTGCCTCGAAGATCAAAGAAGTGTTTTCCCCCAGCAGAGAAGCCAAGATCTTGATTCCACGCAAAAAGAGCAGTACGGGCAACCTAAAACCAATCACTGAGGACAGGATCGTGGATGCTCCAGCTCATGGTATGGCTACTACGTTGCGCGAACGTCATTCACGGTCGAGCCACAATTCTGAACCGATTCCTTTGCGCACGGGAGGAATGGCAGACGATATTCCTCCACGTCGAAAGAAAAAGTTCCGTGGCCTGCGAAAGGTATTTGGTCTGACAGATTAATTATTTATTTTTTTTCTAACTTTTTTTGTAATTGCTCGCGTATTTAATAATACCAGTCCATTCCCAATCGACGCTCTAAAAAATAGCCTTTATGGTATACGTTCTTTGTAATTGATTGAAGTATTTGGAACATTGCATCGTTATGAAGTAGATCTTTAGACGGTTTGACAATGTCATATATAGAATCGACCAAATATTCTGATATTCATTGATTTGACAGCCCCTCTGACTTCGTCTTGAGCTTTCATTGAATTGTTAGACAGAATTTTGTATTATATGCCCGTCGCCATTTGTGACTCAGTTAGGCTATTAAATCAACATATTTGTCCACTTGGCGAACGTTTCAACATATTATAACAAATCAAAAAGGTTTTCCCTCGTGTCACCTGCGCAAAGCACCGGGGAAATCGGCCCCATCGACTTAACGTTATTGAACTCATTGAATTGTTATAATATGTTGAAACGTCTGCCAAGCGGACAAATATGTTGATGTAATCATATAAATGTCTAACTCAGTCACAAGTGGCAACGGGCATATAATACAGAAATCTATCTATGTATAATACTCCGGTTAATCATGGTCGCTCGTCCTGCTGCAATCTCGTCTTAGGAATTGAGGATTGGGTGTGACCCACGCCGTCAGCTAGCCATCAAATACTGGGGAAAGCCATATTGTCTACTGCTGGCTCGAACTCAGGCAATCTAGTCGCCTTTGATCGGATGAGATGCGATTATTATGTACTCTCCCCTCGTGTCATGGGCGCTACACAATGGCGAGAAGAAGAATATAGCTATAACAAGTCCCTACAAACTGCCAAAGGTAGATTATATAAAAGGCCAAGTCAACAAATCGGCCTTATAGTCTATTAATTTGCTTAGCCAGCTAGACCGATAACTCTGTACTGAGTTAACACAATTGTTTTCAGTATATAATGACATCACGTGATGACAATCACGTGATGCTATTTTTGGTTTACAATTTATATATGTCTTGTCAGCCAATTTACTATGAGATTGTTTCCGATATAGTGTAACGGCTAGCACGGTCCGCTTTCACCGGGCAGTTCGGGGTTCGATTCCCCGTATCGGAGTTCAGCTACGACCATATCCAGGTGGCAACACCGTCTCTCGTTCGATCGGCAGCAGTTAAGCACCTGAGAGCTCGTCCAAGTACCGCGGTTGGAGACAACGCGGGAACAGCGAGTGTTGTAGCTTTTTGCATGCGCGAATTTTTTCGCGTGCGCGCGCACCGTTGGCGCGCGCGTATACATATATGCATGTCGACAATATATATCATGTATACACACACTTAATATATAATTATCTGTGAAACCCAGGTCGTGCATGTATCACGCGTAAATTAACTAATTTTTAATTTGCATGCATGAGAAATGATGTCAATCAATGGCATGCACATATATTCCCTATACTTGCATTTTTGTTTAATATTCATGCTGAGAGATGCATATTGTAGACCTAAAAAGAATATGCATGATTTGCTGAGAATCGAGATATATCCTAGTTGTCCGCTGTTACCAACTTTGACCTTTTGGTGCACGCATTTGGGATTATATTATTATATAAGTAGGTTCAGTCCCTTTGCCTCTATCACCGTACTGTCAATTCTCTCTACAGCTGAGCCCTCTACACTAATTAACTAAATGTATCAGATAAACCTGACGGATTACATTGTAGTACGCAAGCTTACTATGGACAACCTGTCTTTCTGGTGCAGAAGCTAAAACTGCCTGTATGAATCAAACAAATTTGCCAGAGACCTCTATCATTCATTCCTTGTGTTGTTCCGCTGAATTCCTGTCAACGATAATCAGTTGATCGCTTCGAAGTTTTTGCTTCATAACTGTTTTATGGAAAACGACATGCCAAAGTTCGTGCTCCTTGCAATTAGACGAGAGTCTAGTAACAAATCCATATATTAGTTAGTCGCATACCGACTAATTAATAGTTCTCTCGGCACTGGTTTACTCAGTCAATAAAATAATAGCTCACTGAGCAGTGAGTCATTTAGTCTTGTCGGTATTTTGCGAGGGCATTTGGCTACTACGTAACTCTGTTAATGATCAGTGCAGGCTTTCAGAGCCCAAAAATTTGATTGCCGAGATTATACTTCTAGAATACAAGACATCCTTAGTCTTCGAGTGAAGCTTTAACGAGTAAATACAACATCAGTGCAATTGCAGAGACACAGGAATATCTTGTGGGATTTTAGAGCTGAAATAGTCCAAAACATTTTTCAAAGATACGACCACTCCAAAAAAGGTACATTAAATCAGTTAGAGTTGTCCCTTGATGTTTTGGTGATCACCGGTTGTCCGGTATCGGAAAAATTAATTTTACTTATCAGTATCGACAAGGAGTGTAACTGTAAAAGATGTTGAACGTTCGCGATAGTGCACGTTATATTGCTAAGAACAGCGACTATGTCACAGTTGACGAAAGTGGGTGTAAAGCTGCAGCTGAGAAAATATATAAGGAGATGAAATCGCAAAATTACTCAATGGCCACATGGAGCGACCACCCTTTGAACCCCCGTGTCGAGGAATGGAAAGACGACCGCGCGATTGTAGATTGGATATTCACGATTGACCTTCTCAACTTTTCATTTTGGTCCGACTTTGATGACAAGGACTCAGGACGCCCGGAGAGCCAACGATACACCGTTGAATATGAAGGTAAATTCTATACGGGGTATTGGAGCTTAGTTGCCGCTGTTAATAAAGCACTCAAGAATGGCATACCAATTACAACACCAAGCTTCTGGACCTCATCGCAGTTTACAGTTGATTTCCTACGCGCTAGGGTGTTTCACAGTGCTACACTTGAGTCGGTCCCCATGTTAGAGCAGCGACACGAGGTAATGGTTGAAGCAAGCACCACTCTTAGCAAGTATGGAACTGATTCGTTTGCGGACTTTGTAACTGAGGCGAACGGGTCGGCCATGCATCTTCTTGAAATTACAGCCTCGCGCATAAGCTCCTTCAATGATGTGAGC
The DNA here is from genome assembly GCA_003705765.3 of Blastobotrys mokoenaii. Lineage (NCBI taxonomy): Eukaryota > Fungi > Ascomycota > Dipodascomycetes > Dipodascales > Trichomonascaceae > Blastobotrys > Blastobotrys mokoenaii. Next base: position 22,683 of record PPJM03000017.1, read on the forward strand.
ATGTACAAGTCCCAGCAGGTCAGCATAATGAAAAGGGCCCAGATTCTAATCTCGGACATTTGGGCCTGTTTCCAGGGCAAGAGCTATGGAGCTTTCCATGACATTGACAAGCTTACAATGTTTGCCGATTACCGGGTGCCACAGATTCTCAATTCACTGCACTGCATTACATATTCTGAGTCACTTGTTGACGACTTGAGATCGCACAAGCCAATTGAGCACGGAGACCCACGGGAAGTTGAATTGCGAGGATGCAGTATCTGGGCGGTTGAAGTAATAAAGCATTATATCACGCAAATGCACCCCGAGTCGGTAGGCGTCATCAATTCGGTGCTTTTAGATTTTTATCTTTGGGACACGGCCAAGCGCCTTCAGCAGCAAAAGGGCGGTGATGGAGACTCTATTCCATGTCATCGTACTAGGAGTATTTACTATTAGGACTAATATATAACATCTTTTCTACCTGTCCTAGAAAAGATTCATTTGCAGCGACGATTTTTTTTTGTTCTGCTTCGTTTTCTTACTTGTCACCTTCCTTATTCTCTTCCTCATATTTCTTGTAGTCGAACTCTAGTTGATACTCCTTAGGAACCCGTTTCCGCGAATTGAAGTAATGCTCCCAGATTCGGTAGAATTTCTTATCGTGCTTTGCAGTGCCGGCAAAATGCACAACAAGGTCGCCCTCAAGGTACTCCCAGTGCTCTCGGTGGTATCCGTTCATTAGCCGCTGGGGGACCTGGCCAAAATGGTACAAGTACGGCTTGTGGCCCAGGGCCAAGTGGGTCAGAGCGCTCTGCTCGACCTGCCGGAATTTTGCGTCACGGAACTTTCGGTCATCCCATAACTCGAGGAACATTTTGGTCCAGTCTGATCGACGAATGAACATTGAGCCCGAATTCCAGGCCATATTGTCGTGAGTGAGGATAATATCAATGTTGTTGATATCAATCTCCTCCCGCGAAGGATAGTGGGTGACAAACTTGTAGTCAACGTTCATAATAGGGCGGCCATAAGTGAGCCGCTCCGCAAGCACCTTTGGATGAAGCACATGCTCAGCCAGGTCAATTTCTTCGTTCATGATAAACGCATCCACGTCTAGCCACCAGAACCACTCGGCATCCGTGTAATTGTTGTATGCCTCACGAATGGCGGGTACTTTATTCCAGTTACCCTTGTCGCCCTCCACAGAGTAACGACTAGAGTCAATAAACACATGCTCATAGCCGTGGTAGCGGGCATACTCGTCACGGTTGTGCATGATTTGGGCGAGCTGGGTTCTGTTGAAATTGCCATCGCAGGCGGATACGATGACAATCTTCTTGCCCGAAGGTTCCAGCTTGCCGTTGGTGTAATCCTCCTCCGAAAACTTGTACGGCTTGAGGAGCTGTGTTTCGCGCCGCAGCTCGTCTTCATGGTACTCTGCTCGCAGCTCTTCGTGAATCTTGTTCATTTCTTCCTCTTTCTTCCTTTTCTTATCCTCTTCCTCCTTCTTTTTCTTTTCCTCCTCGTCCTTTTTTTTCTTTTCCTCATCTTCCTTTTTCTTTAGTTCATCAATTTTCTGCTGCAGTTGTTTCTTGAGCTCGTCGATTTCCATCGTGCGGTGTTCCTCGTCCTTCAGGACCATTTCCGTGTTGCTAATTTGCTCTTTAATGAGCTTCTGGTTTTCCTGTAGGGCAGACTGGACTCGGTCCGCCAAGCCCTCGTACAATTCAGTCATGTTAGTTTGCTGGTACCTGGGTAGCCATGGCGATATGTTCAGAGCATTTTCATGTCCATACAAGTATGCCACGGATGCCAGGAACGTGAACACTGAGAGCCCCAGCAGGGCCACCTGCATAATTCGAGTGCCCGGTAGAATCATTCTAATCAGAGAGCACCTCTCACCAACTAATAGTCAGCAAATTCTTTTAACCAAGTAGCAGTCAATCTGAGGAATCAAAAAATAGGTCCTACGGCTTAGGGTCTGACTAGAGCCGCTTTAATTGCTTTACAGAATCCAGAATCGGCTTGCTCTTGGTCTCAAGAGCGCGAATAGCAGACTATTACTGTTGCTCCAGGTCTCCTATCAACGGCTACGACTCTAAAATAAAACCAATATTTCAAAGTAAAAAAACCAATAGGCAAGAAAAAAAATTACAACGTAAAAAAAGCCCTGCATTAAAATGCCACTGCAGGTTGTGCCAATCTGTTTAAGGATGCGTTTTTCCTTATTACGGAACTACTGCGTGCTTTTGCTAAGAGACCAATGCGTGAAACACGTGTCGCAGATAGGCCCAATGTTATTTTTAATTTGTTACAATACCAAGAACGGCAGTGGTAATCTGCACGGTGCATGCGAAATTGTCGATCATCGGGATATCCTGTACCAGCGATCCTAGCTACGTACGATTACCCGATCTAACAGCGCCGACACAGACACCATGGCTTGATTACTACTGGAGCATGGATAGATGTCGGGAATACAGTATTTTTTTGCGTTACGTTGCAGAATTCCCAAGGAGTTATTGAAATTGGGGTATAACACTCAAGTTATGTGTCTCTTGTTGTATCGACTGATTTAACAGCTGTACAAGGGAGACATGAGCATTGGGGCTGAACAACGACTACACGTGTAGACAGGAAACAGTATTATATGACAAAGACGAAAGGAAAATATGTACTCTATTTTATATGTATGCAGGTGTTCAATGCAAAAGGGGGAGAGAGGGGGGAATACGTGTGCTGTGCAAAAAGGTGAAAAAAGGTAAAAATGAGGGAGATGGGACGATCACTCGCCGTACATGGCAAGATGAACAATAAGATAAACGTTAAGCACGGCAATAAATAGCCAAATGGCAATGCCAAAGATGCGCACAACCCAGCCATTGGCCATGTTCACAGTGCGAGGGCCGCCCTCCTCATCGGACTCGTTGAGCGTCACCGTCATGACCTTTTTACAACAGGTAAGATAAATAAGGGGCGCCGTGAGAAAGGGCAGCAAAATGGAAAGCGCAACCTGGGAGGCATTCAGAGTTTGGGCCAGCCCACTCTTTCCCACTGCGCCTACCACGACCAAGCAAGGGACAATGGCAATAAGACGGGTCACAATGCGGCGGATCCAAGGTTTCACAGTCCAATTGAGGTGACCCTCGCACACGATCTGGCCCGCAATGGTGCAAATGATCCCCGCGCTCTGGCCCGAGAAGAGCAGCGCCAGCATGAAGATGGTGCCCGCGACTCCCGACAGCAGCCTCGACAGCATGTCGTGGATCGAATACAAATCCGCGTCGTCGGCGCCAGGTTGCTGGTACATAGTCGCGCCGGCGACGATGAGAATGGCCGAGTTGACGAAGAGCGCCATGGTGCACAAGGACACGACCACTTCGGCGATCGAGTACCCCATCGTGTACCGAATGGCGCCCATGGATGGACGGTACTTGTCATTGGCAACTGGGTCGTCTTCCTCCTCGCCCGAAATAATGCCATGATCTATATCGTAGTCTCGTAACCGCGGGCGGACCAACGCCGACCCTAGATAGAGAGAGTGCGGCATGACTGTCGCGCCCAGAATGCCGCACGACAGATACATGCCCTTCCCTTCAAGGATGCGATGGGACGGTAGGTAGCCCCTGAGAACATGCCCGACGTTCTGCTGCGGAATGCGCGCGAGCTCAATGGCGAAGCAAATGACAATGCCCAGCACCAGCATACTGACGCCGTACTCAAACACGCGGACCGCCTTCATGCCCCGGCCCGGCCGGTAGGCGAGAAGAACCAGCATCACGTCCACCACGGTGATGGCAACGCCAGCCATGAGCGGGATGTGCAGCAAAATGTCCAGTGCAATGGCGGTACCAATCACCTCGGCAATGTCTGTCGCGATGATGGCGATCTCCGCCAAAATATACAGGCAAACCGTGACCCACTTGGGCAAGTTGTTTTTGCAGGCCACGGCCAGATCGTTGCCCGTCACGCACCCGAGCTTGATGGCCAGGCTCTGGAGGAACATTGCAATCACGTTCGAGAGCAAAATGACAAACAGCAGCGAGAATTCATGCGAGGCGCCAGCTGACACGTCGGTAGAGTAGTTTCCCGGGTCCATGTACGCGATGGAGACCATAATGCCTGGTCCCACGAACTTGCCATAATGGTAAGCAACGTGCTTGATCTTGAGCACCCAGGCGGGCCACGGGACCCTGGCGAGTCGCTGGGACACCCATCCTTTTTTCCTGGGTTTATAGGGCACCCTGGCTGTCGCGACACGCGTTGGAGACTTTTCCGTCACTTCATTCATGCTACTAATGCTACTTGTAGTGGTGGTGGTAGTCGAGGAGGAGGAGGAAGCTAGTAGGGTCGAGGACCCGTCGTGAGAAATTTCGGCGTGTCGCGGGCGGACACCTTGGCGGAGGTCACCCATTCCGAGAAAATATCGTCCGTCGGCCCCGTCAATGTAGCCTTTTTATATATATCTTGGCGGTTATGCAGTAGTGGTGGGATTTATAGACTGGATGGCGGTGCTAAGGTTAAGTTAGATTAGTTTTCCGGAGGAGCCTGCTTCATTTCCACGTCCTGTTCGACGGGCTCCCCTTCGGGCTCTGCGTCCTCCTCAACCTCGTCTTCGTCGTCGTCTTCGTCTTCGTCTTCTTCTTCTTCAGCGGCTTCCTCTTCCTGATCTTCTGGCTCCTCTTCCTCTTCTTCACCCTGAGCGTAGGCTTCTTCGTCGTCCTCGGCCAGATCGGCTTCTGGTTGTTCAGGCGGGAATTCGTTCAAAGGCGCCTCGGAGTCCCTGTTGGAGAGTTAGCATCAACTATAGTTATACATGGCAGATTGCCAACAGAATCCACTTACCAAGAAATGTTGAACCGGGTGACTCTGGGTTTTTCAGCAAGGATATTGCGCACAACGTGGTCGACCTGCACTTTGGAAGGCGGGTTTTCGCGCAGCTCGTCGCTATCGTACTCATTATTCACGTAGTAGCCGACTCTGACAAACTCGTTACCGCCGTAGGAGCACGACAGAAGCACCACCGTGACACTGACAAGCTCGGAGGCCGGGATCAGGTCAGGCGACGGCGGGTCTGCTGTGAACACAAACGTATTGACTCCTACAGGCACAGGGCCCACCAGCAACGAGTCGAGCTCCTGGTCGTGCTCAAAAGAAGTGGAAGATCCGACGTAAGTCAGCTTCCATTCCAGATCTATCGGTTAGTACCAGGTGTGTAGATCGTTGGTAGGCACTTACCGTCTTTGAGTGGCTCGAGGCACTCGAACGTGATCTGGAACTGGTAAGGGTCGGAGAACTTTGCTGGGTTGTTCAGCACCTCCACGTTCAACAAGGATACAATCGACATAGTCTTTTTTACACCGATTATTTACCCCTCTCCAATAAATAATAACCTTTGACCGTGATTTCGTAGTTAAAGAGGACGCGTCTTGAAAAAAAAAAAGAGTTGAATTGGGAAATGCATTAACACCCCTAATTGAGACGCGTCGCGCGACCGCCACCAAATAACCAACGCGCTTTTGCTTACCGGCCGCTCTAATCTCTCTTTAAAAAGACCAAAGAAGCGCCCATTACACACGATCTCATTGGCATTTGCCCCGCGGGCTCTCGTGCACGCAATTACAGCCGATAGGGTTCATCCCAAGCGCCACAGCGTGCCAATAATTACATCGCGGAGAAAAGGGATGGGCCGACTGAGTCTCCAATGTCGCAAAGTCGCAAAGTCGGAAAACCATGCATGCCAGGGGTGCTCGATTTGGCAAGGCAAACATTCCCGAATGGCAACCCGCGGCAAGACACGTCAAAAAGGCTAAAAGCAAAACAAGCGCAGTCGCTGCCTTGCTGGTGGTATTTGAGCCTGTCGTGCTGTCGGTACACTTTTCGTTCGACACCGTGGACCGCGAAGAATAGAATTAACGTTGGCATGGACCCGTCTCAACGCCTCCTCTGGGTTGATTTTTAAGTAACGCACTGCGAGACATACACAAGGGCCCCGCCTCTTTGGAGATTTTGGCGTTCGCGACAGGAGGCATATCGCTCCAAGAGCACATTAGTGATCGCAGCCAGGCACGGCAGGGGGACACTTCTTCATTCTGCGCGGTGTTTTATTTTTTAAATTTTCGTTCCCGGCCGTACCCACTGCGAGAGAGAGACTCGCAAGAGAAAAGAAGGCTATTGTTCAAGTGAGAGCAGCAGCAGCAATAGCAGCAGGGCCCACGTCGAATTTTTTTTTTTTATTTTTCTTCTGTTAAAGAAGCGATGGGCCTGCCAAGTTTGACCATGACATTTCGGGCCCCGTCCACGCCGTTTACGTTCCCCAAGCACAACGGCGACAAGAAGCAGCCCCCACCGGACGACAAACGCGCCCCGCTAAGCGAATCGCGCTCCCTTTCGCCGGACCATACCACCTCCGAGCTCCCCAAACAGCCGGCTCGCGAGAGTTCTCTGCCGCCGGTAAAGGAATCCAGCGAATCACGGCCAGTCTCGCCGCGCTCGTCGGAGATGGTCCCTCCCCGATCAGAGCCTCCTCCGCAGACGACGACGACGTCGTCGTCCCAGGCGTTACCGCCGTCGCAGTCGTCGTCATCGCCGCCTACGACGACGTCGCGTGAAGACCTCATGAGCGTGCTGGGGATCGCCAACTGGGGGTTCACGGACGAGGCGCTCAAGCAGGCGTTGGCTCTGCGCCAGGAGCAGGAACGCACCCGTGCCGAACAGGAGCGTACCAAGCAGGAGTTTTATCGCCTCGAGGTGAAAAAACGCTCTCTGGAGCTGCTCCATGATGCGATCCGGGGTAATGTACCTCCCCAGTCCATCCCGTTGTTGTTTTCCAGCACTGCCGAATATGAGCAGACGCAGCAACAATATCAACAGCAGCAACAACAACAGGCCAAGCATTTGCAATACCCTCCGCCGTCATTGGCGCCCCAGCAGCAGCAACAGCAGGGCAAGCAGCAGTCGGCGGCCTCAATGGCGGGATCGTTCGCTGCGTCGTACCCGTCGATGATCAAGAAACAGAGCCACCAGCGCAATCTGTCGCAGCCGACAATCATCCAGTCGGAGTATCAGCAAAAACAAGTGGTGCCGCCGCACCCAGCCGCACCGCCTCCGCCGCATGCGGCTCAACAACCGCCGCCGTTCCGCCCAGGACACCACCACCATGCGTCGACCTCGGCGATCCCGTCCTTTGCCACGTCGCCTGTGCAGCGGCACCCGCAACCGCAGACGCAGACGCAGCGGTGGCAGCAGCACCATGTGTTCCCGCCGCCTCAGCAGTTTAGCATGAGCTCGCCGCAGAGCCCGTCCATCCAGCATGTGTACCAATTCCACCACTACCAGCCGAACCAGTCCAAGCAGGCGGCGAGTCCTAAGCGCGAGGACGAGCCCGGCGTCAAGCGCCAAAAGTCTGTTAGTGAGCGTAGCGAGCGTCCTGGATCGCCGACCCCGAAGGGTCCTACTTCGGCGGCAGCTGCGGCGGCCGCCGCACACAGCTCTATGCGCAAGCGTGGGATGCACATGCGGCATCGATCCGAGGCGTCGATTCTTCGTGGAGACACGTATGCGAAGAATTGGCCCATGGAAGCGCCCCAGCAGCAGCAGCAGCCTCAACCGGAGGCTGAAAAGACTAGTGAGCAGAGTGGAGTGAGTGTTCTGGCTTCGGTAGCAGCTACGACGGAAGATAAGGAAAAGGAAAAAGAAAAGGAAAGGGAGGAGAGGAGCAAAAAACACGGGGTTGATTTTATTATGGACAAGTGATACCCTTTTATGGTTTATGACATTTATTATTATTATTATTATTATTATTTTTATTTATGATGATAGACTGGATTATATATATACGTATTTATTTTTGTGCAATTGAATAGTAGTATATAATAGGGGGAGCTACACCAGTCGAAAAGTTCGGCTAGTATCAAGCACCTATTGAAACAGCGCTTTTGAAAATCTTCTGATTTATTGCATACTCTATAATAGACCAACTATTCTTGGACAGCTTCCCGTGCTGCCTGTTCCAGCTCCTCCAGCTCCCACCCGATGGCAGCCTTGGTGAGCTCTACTTTATGGAGTTCGGACGCCAGCGACCGGATGACGGTCTGGTTCGACTGCTGCACCCACGCCGCATAGTCCAAAAACCATATCTTGTTATAAACATAATAACAGTGCTCCGTCGCATCGAATAGCGAGATGATGTGCAATAGGATCTTGACAATGACCTTCTTATCTTCGGCCGCCGCCTTGAGTAGGCTATACGTATCCTCCCACACCTTGGCAACTAGATCCCAATGGCGGAACAATGGGTATGCTAGAGCACGCCGAGTGCAGCTGTAGACCAGCGGAGTGAGCGTCGTGAAAGAGTTGTCCAGTGCCGCAACCAATGGCGCCAGCTTGCCAATTGTCCACGCGGACTCGACCGTGCTGTCTCCCAGGGTCGTCCGCTGGTCATATGCGTATGCAAACACAATGCCCACCAGGCCAATATATATCTGTTTCGGGTTATCCAAAAGGTAATGCTTCTTGGGCAGCTTGGCCATCTGCAATTGTTCCGCCTCGGTAAAGCTGCCGGACGGGATGACATGCTCCCATCTGATGTACTCGGGGATGTCTGGGTTGTCCATATAGTCGGCGAGATAATGCTCTTCATCAAACTGCTCATTCTCTGCGTCTACTCTCTGCTGCGATCTTGATGGTGCACTATCCTTTTCAGGCTCTAATATCTCGTTCAAGTCGTTCCCACTCATGATAGACACCGAGATCTCGCCGGAATACTGATCGTTGAACCCGTATTTGGCCCCCAGGATTGTCGCTGGCTCGCCTAGAGGCTCGGGCACCTGCTGCTCAATTTCCCAATCAAACTTTTCCGCTGCCTGGAGAATTTCATTCGACTCACCTATATCCTGCGCATCTTGCGAACCTCCACCAATCTCCTGGATCAATGGCTTGCTAGTCTTCTGTGGGATGCTCTCTTCCTTCCGAGCTAACAACTTGGTGACCATATCGAGATCAGGAAAGTCCTCTCCCGGCTTTTCCTTAGGAATGGTAATGCTAATCATAGACGTCGCCACATCGTAGCTCGCCTTGGACTTTTCAAAGTCTTTTTCGTCTTCATCGTCGCGGTCTTCTTTGAGATTCCCAGGGAATCGCAGACGCAGGTAGTACGGGTGCAGCGAGAATATGAACAGATCCTTGTCGACAACAAACTCTACCCCGGCAGCCTTGATATATGGCGCTTTGATTTTGATGTGCACTCGCTGGTCGTCCTGCGATACCGAGAACTGCGGCGTGATCATTTTCCTGCAGACCTAAGGGTTATCGAACGTTATCGGGTCCCAAATGCGTGTCTCAATATTGAAAATTTTGTTCGTTATCAAACACACAACCATACGGCCAAAATTCACTTAACGACCGAAGTCGGCCAAATAACAAAAATAAAGCAATGTCTGCACAGGTAGATGCACAAAGAGCTCCGCGGCGAAAGTTTGTGGGCCGCAAGACGGCTGGAGAAAAGATAGCCAGCGACGAGTCGATCGAATCTGCCCCACTGGTCAAAACCAAGCCTAAAGGTCGGTCCATTAATCTCATCCCGCCAGAGATCTTGAATGACGAAGATCTCAATGAGGCCATCAAGATCTTGCCAAGCAATTATAATTTTGAGATCCACAAGACGGTGTGGCACATTCGAAAGAGTAACGCCAAGCGAGTCGCGCTGCAAATGCCAGAGGGTCTGTTGATCTATGCTTGCATAGTCAGCGACATCCTAGAGCAGTTTTGCAATGTAGAGACGGTTGTTATGGGCGATGTTACTTACGGAGCCTGTTGTATTGACGACTTTTCGGCAATTGCACTTGGGTGTGACTTCCTCGTCCATTACGCACATTCGTGTCTTGTGCCAGTAGACGTGACGAAGATCAAGGTTCTGTACATTTTTGTCACTATTGAGATTGACAAGAAGCATCTGGTGTCTACGTTGACCAAGAACTTTACTCCGGGGTCCAAGCTAGCGCTTGTCTCGACTATTCAATTTAACCCTACTATCCATGCCATCCACGATGATCTGTTGCTCCAGGGAGGTATTAACACTGTGGCGCCGCAAGCCATGCCTCTTTCCAAGGGCGAAGTGCTGGGATGCACTTCTGCCAGACTCTCTAGCGACGATATCACCGCTATTGTATACGTGGGCGATGGTAGATTCCACTTGGAAAGTGCTATGATTCACAACCCCGAGATCCCAGCATACAAGTACGACCCGTACTCGCGCAAGTTTACCATTGAAAAGTATGATTATGTGGAGATGCATGCTCTGCGCCGGGATGCGATTCGAACAGCTCGGGAAGCCAAGAAGGTTGGCATCATTTTGGGGGCACTTGGCCGACAGGGCAACGTGGGCACGCTTGACCGAATTCAAAAGGCGTTTGCGGACCGGGGAGTTGAAACTGTTATGGTTATTCTGTCGGAGATTTTCCCTGGCAAGCTTGCGCAGTTCCCTGATGTCGAGTGCTGGATTCAAGTTGCCTGTCCCAGACTGTCTATTGACTGGGGGTATGCCTTCCCAAAGCCTCTGCTAACGCCCTATGAGGCGATGGTTGCGCTTGGCGAGGACAAGGATTGGGGCAGCGGGCCATACCCTATGGATTATTATGTCAAGGATGGCTATGGTAGAGGCAACAAGCCCAAGCGGGGGGACTGTTTTGGCGACTCTTGTCAAAAGGACAAAAAGGACTGTGCATGCAACTAAGTATATCACACTTCCGCTGGCTACATGTTGGTGGACTGGAAACCTTGTTAAGGAAAGATTGCAAATATCTTTAGCGATTGACTATTTAAAGTGTGTTATTAGCGAATGACTGGCAGCATTACCTTGAGGGAATGACTGTTGGTTAGTCCATTTAACCCAGCTTTAATAGTGATGCTATATGGAAGAGCTATCGTTGATGCCGTTACTCAGTCGTCATCGGCCATGGTCACCTTAACGGACTTTTTCTTGTGCTCCTTTGCGGTCTTCTTCGGCACGACGATTCGGAGTACGCCATGTCGAACCTCGGCGGCAATGTTGTCCGCGTCAATCTCCTGGTCGTTTGGAACACGGATTCGCCGCTCAAACGATCCGTATCGCCGCTCACTCACCCGAAGATACCGTCGTCGATAGTCTTCCTCTGTCTCGCCATCCGAGAAATCGTTGGAATATGACGAGGAGACGGCACCGCTAATACTCAATTCCTGGTTGCGTGCGTCATAGTCCACCTTGATATCAGATGGTTTAGCGCCGGCCACAGTGGCTTCAACGATATACGAATCGGGCCGGTCGTAAAAGTCGACTGGCGGCGAAAACATGGTATTGCTAGACAGCCAGTTCTGTGAGCCAAACGGGTCGGAAGAAAGGGTGAGGTCTCTGGAGTTTGAGCTTTGGGGTCGTCGACGCGTATTGCTGGAGTCATACGCGTCGAAAAAGTCCCAGATGGGATGGTTCATCAACGGATGATTGATCAATCTACTAAGGTCGCCCATTTTTTTTCGATAGTCGCTGGTTATGGCCAAGGCAGGAGAGGTACTGTTTATATAGTCAATTGAGTGGAGAGATATTGCGCGTGACGAATCACGTTAGGTTTCTAATCAAAGAACCCTTTCAATTGCCATTGCAGAATTGGCCTGTTCAATGGACGCCATGTCGTTTTAGGAGTTTGCTAGGTTGTTTCAGAGTCACGGTATCAACAGCCAACCCCATCTATTCACCGACAACTGCACGCGCTCAAATTGCGCAGCTCTCGCCTCATATACACGCTGATTGAGACTCTATTGTGATATCAAGTATATCTTTTGGAATTGATACTTGGGATTTAGGGCACAGCATTAAAAAGTCAGTCATGCCGAGGATTGCCATCTGTCTCAGACCATCAGAAGATCAAGAAATGGATGGATTCCCATGGAAAAAGAGCCGACCTAATTGCGTCTCCAAAGAATGCCAGAGAAAATGTATTAGTCTTGCAATCGCATGAACTTCTCCATTCGGTTTATCCGTTTGAACGCAATACATCTGACCCAGTTGGGCCAATTGTTTGCGGTTACCAGCGAGATACTACTTGTGAGACAATCATAATGTCAGTGCTGGGCCAACTCGAACCATTTAGCCAACTCCACATGGAGCTCACATACCCACATGGCTGGCCCTAGAGATTGGCACTAGTGGACGCCAGTGCTCTTAGTGCGCCCCTGGATGCGTATTCAATGTGCGGCTGAATGCGGAGGTCCGATGATCAACCTGCATTATCAATCCTTCTATCATGCCGCATTGGTACGTCTCTCCACACTAACAGAGAGGAAATGCTTATGGAGGAATTGAACTACCGTGTATACTCGCACAACATTCGCTACGACAACCACCGCCCCGTGCAGAACGAGCGGTATTGGAGCGAACGCAAGCACGGCGTCATTGCCTCCATCCGGTTCAATGCCGAGCGGAACACCATTGTATGCCTGCAAGAAGTGCTCCACAATGCGCTGGAGGACATTCTGAGCGGCCTTGGCGAGGATTGGTCCTACTTTGGGGTCGGCCGTGACGACGGCAAGACGCGGGGCGAGTATGCGCCGATTCTGTACCGCAAGTCGCAGTGGGAGCTGCTCGAGTCGAACACGTTCTGGCTCAGCGAGACGCCCGACAGGCCGAGCCGCGGGTGGGACGCGGTGCTACCGCGAATTGTGTCGTTTGTGCGCCTCAAGCACCGGGAGACGGGGCGGGAGATTGCAGCGTTCAACACGCACTACGACCACCGCGGGGAGAAGGCGCGGGAGGAGAGCTCCAAGCTTATCATTGAGAAGATGAACGAGCAGATGGGGGACGATTACTCGACTCCGGTGACGCTGTGTGGGGACTTTAATTCGTCGCGGGATGACATTGCGTACAAGACGCTGAGTGAGCAGCTGGTGGACTCTGGGGAGGTGCTTGCCAAGCACAAGCGGTATGGGCACACTCTTACGTATACGGGGTTCAACCACCACGAGTCGCCGTCGTACATTGACTTTATTTGGTATCCCAAGACGGCGGACATGACGCAGACGACGTTTGGCATTCTTCATTCTGAGTATCATGGGTTTTTGATTTCGGATCATCGCCCAGTGTCTATTGATTTGGTTGTTTAGTTTTAGACCATTAGGGCTATTAGTTGGTATTACGATATTTGTAGTCGTTTTTTATATTTGAACCCATTATCAGGCATTACTACAGGGCATGGTAAAAGTCTAAATAGATCAACTTTTTGCGAACATTCCCTTTGATTACTTACCCGTTAAACCAAGCTGATCAACGGTTTTATATTATAGAGCATCAATGGCGATCTGCTGTCGCAGATTGCCGTCATAGCTGGTCAGCATATTCCAACATTTAACACGCATATTCCAACAGCACGGATTAGCGGATTGCAGATCGTATAGCGGTCGTGGATGATAATATACAAGATTATGGTTAGTACTAGTTGTGTTTGGCGGTGGCCGACTCGACCATGATACGCCGCACCCGCGAGTCCCTCGTGTCAAACTCGTCCGCCGACATCATGTCAATGCGCGCACACGCCTTGGAGATCTCGTCATACCGCTTCTGCGCGTCGGACCACGTCTGCAGCTTCGTCTTGAGCGTAAACTTGTGCGAGTCCTCGTCCTCCCGCTCCATGACTATGAACTTGCAGTGCGGAATGTTCTGCAGCAGCTCAAACTGCTCGTACTGCCACCGGAACCACTTCATCAAAAACACCCGCGCCCAAATGCCGTGGGTCACCAGCACCAGCACGCTCGGGAACTTGTCGCTCGCAAACTGCCGGAACAGCGTCTCGTTGAACCCCGCGCACCGGTCGTATACATCCGCCGCCGACTCGCCGTTCGGAATGCGGTAGAAAAAGTGCCCGTACTTGGCCCGGTCCGTCCATATCTGCTTCATCTCTCGCGCCGTGCCCTGAAAGTTGCCAAAGTCCTGCTCCCGCAGTCGCGGCTCCTCATGCACCCGGTACGACACCTCCTTGTGCTCGTCGACCACCGACAGGATCCCGTCCAGCGTCTGTCGCGCCCGTTTATACGGCGACGTATAAAAAAGTATATTCTCCCCGGGGCGCAGCATCTCGAGCAAATCATGGCCCGCCGCCTTGGCCTGCTGGCGCCCGAGCTCCGTCAGCGGGATCTGATGGTTTGCCACGAACCGGTTGACCGACTTGTCACAGTTGCCCTCCGATTCGCCATGTCGAACCAGTAAAATCAGCTATATTCGCCATTAGTATTCGGCCCAACCCTTTAAAAGCCCTCGCAAGCCCGCGCCTCGCACTTACTCTCGGTCTTCCCATGCTCTAGCTATAAATATACAAAGCCCTCTGATCTGAGGTGAATGCCGGAGCTTGGGACTTTTTATAACGGCCGCACCGGAAATAGCAACAGCCGTGTGTTCGAGATCTGCCGACCGGTGTTAGCCTCTCCGGAGGAACACTGAAGCCGCAAGGAGTATATATCAAAGCGGATTAATCATTAATCAAGGGCAAGCAGCACACGGACGTCCTCGGAGGTGCGAGGGAACAAGGCGCGGAGCTCGGCGCCGTAGATCGCCAGCAGCTTTTGCTCAAACTCCTTAAACACGCCCAGGAACCGCTCAGAGGCACGCAGGGTGACCGTCGAGGCGAGGCGCGGCGAATTGAGCCGGTGGAGCGCCTCGCTCGACTCCATCGTCGCTGCAGGAAGAAAGTCGTCGAGCGCCGCGACCAGGTCGGCGAGCTGCGTGCGGCTGTGGAGGTCGGATACGCGCCCGAGCCCCGAGCGGCTCGTGAAGAGCCGCAGCTGGTGGTCGGCCAGGGCGCCGGCGAGCTCCTCGATGCGCCCGTCGAGCTGCTCGAGCTTGTACGCGGCAAACGCGTAGAGCGACAGCGTCATGCGCGCCGCGTCGAGGCAGTTGGCCGCGAATATCTCGGCGTCGCCGTCGCGCATGTCGCTGGCAATGCGGCTGCAGCACTCGAGGAACGGCTCGGTCAGGTCGTCGATGACCGTGCGCACCTGCGACTCTTTCTCGGCGTCGGTGCCGGCGACGACACTCGTCTCGCAGCTCGCCAGCACCGCCCCGAGGTCCGCCAGCGCGTCGGCCAGGAACTCGGGCGGCTGGAGGTCCTCGGGCGGCGGCGGCAGGCTCTCGCGCACCGCGAGGACGCGGTCCTCGAGCCGGCTGGCAAACTGGCGCATGGCCGCCGCCGCCAGCGCCGCAATGGCCGCCACCACCGGCGAAGTGTCCCGCAGGTGCTTGCAAAACGTGGTCCGGTAGAACGCCAGCACGCTGTTGGCCTCGTACAGCGTCGCGATCTTGGGCTCCGCCGCCAGCACCTGCTCGATGCGCGCCTTCATCGGCTTGACAAGCGCCGCCGTGATGCGGTCCACCTTGTCGTCGACCAGCGCGCCGGCGTCGAACGCCTCGCGGCTCGCCCACGGCTCGCTCGCCAGCCCTTCCTCCATGCCGCTCGCCATGGTGTCGGTGCCGAACAGCGCCTCGAGGTTCTCCTTCTCCCCTACCGCCGCCGCGTGGATCCACGCCAGCACGTCGCCAATGTACCGCAGCGTGTCGTGCGCATAAAAGTCAATGGGCTTGGAGTCCTGCGCCGCTGCTACCGCAGGCGCCCCCGCGCCCGTAAGCGCTGCAATGAACTCCGTCGCCAGGTTGCGCTGCCGCGCCTCGCACAGCCCGTTCAGCGCGTCGTCAAACAGCGTCGGCCGCTCCGCCAGGTGCACCAGCGCCTTGCGCAGCCCGCGGCCAATGCTCACGCCGCCCGCCGCCGCTGACACCGACTTGAGCTCCCGCTCCACCGCATGGTGAAGCCGCTCGTACGCCGCGTCCAGCCGCTCCGACATGGCGCCCATGATCTCAATGCCCGTCTCCCGGCTGCCCGTGGCAAGCAGCGCCTGGCAGTCCCCGTGGATCTGCTTGATGCGCGCCAGCGTCGCAAAGAACCGGTCGTCCAGCGGCGCGCCAGGCGCCATGCTCGCCAGCTCCCCGCCGCTGAGCACAAACGTGTCGTGGAACGCCTTCAGCAGCACCTGCTTGCTCACCGTCTTGTCGTCCTGGCGCCGCAGGTCTTCGCTTTCACGCGCAATCTGGCTCGTCGCCCGCCGCGCCGCTGACACCTGGCCCTCCATGCGTTGTACGCCGCGGTTGAGCGCCGCCACCGAGGCCCCGAGCTCGCGGATCCCTTCTGCCAGCCGGCTGAACTCCTTGAGCACCTGGCCGTTGCCGCGGATGACCTCTGCCTCGACGCTGCTCCGCAGGTTGCGCCGTGTCTCCACGCTGTTCGCCGTCACCCGCGCGTCCAGCCCTTCCAGCGCCGCCCGGATCGTGCTGTCCGCGTACGACGTCGACAGAATGTTCGAGATCTTTTGCGAAATCACATAGTCCGGCCGAATTGGCGCCGCCGAATCTGTGCCCTCCATCCTTTTGCGTGGTCTTTTTGCGGTGTGTCGGTCGGACCCTTCCTTCCGTTGGGTATCACCAGCCCACACGGGTCTATGTAGAGGCTCTGGCTGGAGTGTGTTATGGGGGCCAGCCCCCAAACCCCCGTGGCTGGGGGGAGGACCCCCCAGACCCCCCCTCTAGGTGGTATCGCTTTTGTAGTTTGATCTGGCATTACGGAGTGGGTAATTGAGTATAGGATCTAGACAATCATAGGTCAGATGGTGAAGCACTATGAGAATACTCGAGTATGCACCTGGGGGCCCCAATTGAGAACACCAGTCGTCTTGCTAGTGGAGGTCAAACATGCTTAAATACGTAACAATCTAGATCAGCAAAGACAAATAAATTACTCTAGACTTTTTTGAGCGGCAAAGAGCTTTGGAGTCACGGTAGAGCCAAACTCCTCAATCTGGTCGCAGTACTGGTTAATCTGGCCCGAAATGAGCAGGTTGTCGGCTCGCGAGGGCTCCTCGGGCAGCTTGAACAGCGTCTTCCACTCGTCCACCGGAAGCGGGTCCTTGCCGGCCTGCTGCCGCGCATTGTTCTCCGCCTTTCGCTTCTGCTGCCACTGCTGGATCTTCATCTTCTCCCGCGTCAGCTGTCTCTGGTAGAAGTTGTAGTTGCCCTGGTCGTAGTGGAAATCGTCCACAGAGTCGAAAATGCCTTCAATGTTCTTCTCCAAGTACGAGTCGATCGATATGTTGAGGTGGTCGAAGCTCGTCTCGGGCTTGATAGTGTACAGATACATGGTCACCAGGTGCGAGTTGGTCACCTCCACCGGAAGCTCCTCAAACACATTGTGGTACGACAGATCGTGCTTGGTCAGGTTCTCGGTGCTAAACTTGCCCTCCTTTCGCACCGCCAGGTACGCCGGTGAGAGCCGGTACGCCTTGAGCGTGAACCCGGCGTGGGTCGACTTGGACACGTCGTAAACCAGCACAATCGACTCCGGGTTCGCAATCTGGTGCGTCAGCAGGTTCTCCACAACGTTCTGGTTGTAGAACCGGCCCAGGCTCGCGCCAATGTACCAACCGGCCGAATTCGCGTCCACATTGACCTCCTTGAGGTGCTCAATCATGTCGTTCTGGTACTTTACAATCGCCTTCGACCTGATCCCGCTGCCCTCATTGTCGTTCGCAGAGGCCGGGTATGGGAACGTGCTGGTCACGTCGAGAACGCCCTCGTCGTCGAAACCCAGCAGGTGGCCCGACGCTGGCGCCGGGTACTGCTCGTACACGTGCTTCACGATCTTGAGCACAACGCTCGAGTCCACTCGGACCTGCGTCGTCGCCGCTGGGGTCGCTGGAATGGCGTTAGCCGATGAGGTTTTTCTGTACACATTTCTCGGTTAGTTATGCGCCTCTACCACTTCATTTTGTCACTTACGACTTGAGCATTTCCCCTCTGGTTTGTATGGAGTGTATCTACGGTGCGTGTCGCTTTTTGAAAAAAAATGAAATTTTTCGCGTGCCCAAATGTACCCTAGTAACAGCTCCCAGTAGAGGGCTTTGCAAGGTCAAACGGCAACGCCATATTCGGTCATTCAATTGAAATTAGTAGTAGCACACTTGCCAATATTGTAGAATTGGATATCCGGGAGTATTTTACGCTTGTTATAACCGCATCATCCCTTAGCGGCCTCTTATGGTTACACTCACACCGTTAGTTATAAAGGTAAATCTCATACCGCATCTTAATCCATCCACAGACTATGAATGCTACAAATGGTTCTATTATGTTAGATTTCCGGTCGTACAGTCGTGTAGAAGAGAATTGCTTTTAATATCTACCATTCGCCAGGATGCGAGATAGTGTGCCCAACTTCACAGTCCATATAGGCTTGAGAAAATAAAAGAACTGTACGATTGCTTTAATAAAATCGGCCGCGTTGATTTGAAGGCCAAGGATAATCGAAAGCAATGTAATTATTATATTGACATAATAATAAAACAGAAAGTACTTACAAATCCGGTCGATTGATCGGTTTGGCTTGCCGAGATCGATTGACTGGTTTATAGGCAAACTTCGAGTACCAGGGCACGACAAGCTCTTCATCTGGTTGCGGGATGAAAATCTTGTCAATGTATTCGAGAGTATGCCTTGCCGTTTCTGGGTAGAAAAAGAAGACGATAACAGCATTGACAAGATTGAAAACGGCGAAAATAATGTAGGTCTTATAGCCAATATTCTGCAGTCCTGGCGGCACAACCTCAACGACCAGAAAGTTACCGAGATAATCAGCAGCGGTCGCCAAGGCGGCGCCCTTGGATCTGATTTTAAGTGGCAAGATCTCTGGCGGATAGGTCCATACACATGCCATCCAACCCCATGTGAAGCATGCCTCAAATAAGAACACCCATACTACGGCCGCAATCCTTGACGCCGGATTGTTGATGCCGACGCAGATTGCTTCGGCTACTAACAATAAGCACATGCCAATGGCATTCCAAATAAGCAGGCGGCGTCGGCCAATGCGGTCGATGATATACCAAGTCACAAGCGAGACGAATACGTACCACACTTGCAGCAACGCTCCAATGAGCTCAGAAGTATGATCGTCAAAGCCTATCTGGATGAACAGAGTTGGAGCATAGTATGTGATGATGCAAATACCCGACATTTGTTGCATGAACTGGATCCCCACCGCGAGCGCCAGTCGCTTGTGTCCCGCTACACCATTATCTCTAAACAGGTCCATCCACGAGCCCTCCTCGTGTTTCTCGATTTCGAGTACTTCAAGGATTTCAAGCGCTTCTGCTCGCACAGAAGCATCGTCTACAGGGGCTCCCCGATATTGAGCCAGCACTCGGATTCCGCGATCATTTGTTCCATCATGAGAAAGATACCACCGCGGTGTGTCTGGCAGAAAAGCAGTGACAACAATGATGTAGAGGGCAAATATAACTTGGAAAGCGAGTGGGAATCGCCATTGGAAGGATGATTGACTGAAATAGAGGCCGTAGTTGATCCAGTATGCAATCATTAAGCCCACAAGCATGGTCGTCAATTGACAGCACAGCAGCCATCCTCGGTGTGCGGCTGGAGAGATTTCGGCCTGGTACACTGGCGCAACGGAGGTGATGATACCGATTCCAGCGCCGGTAGCAATACGGCCAATGAACATTTGCACTCGTTCATATGCGGCACTCTGAAGGATGCCTCCGATGGTGAGCACAACAGCTCCGAGAATTAATGTCTTCTTTCTGCCAATCGCTTCTCCAAATACAGAACACGCAATTGCTCCGAATGCCCCTCCAACTGCATAGATCGAGGTAATGGTCGAGATGATGATGGTGGAGGGGTTGTTCATCTGGTCTAACCAGAACTTGGAAATGATCACGCCAGACATGACGCCATTGTCGTAACCGAATAGGAAGAATCCTGCCGAGCACACCGAAGTCACTAGGGCTGTTAGAACCGTCCCGGTGGGCTCGTACTTGGGTCGCACATCCCGGATTTTGTCCAGTCCCACGTCTTCATCGTCGTTTCTTGGCGCTATCTCAATCTCAGTCATTGAAAACCAAT
The DNA here is from genome assembly GCA_003705765.3 of Blastobotrys mokoenaii. Classification (NCBI taxonomy): domain Eukaryota; kingdom Fungi; phylum Ascomycota; class Dipodascomycetes; order Dipodascales; family Trichomonascaceae; genus Blastobotrys; species Blastobotrys mokoenaii. The sequence continues at coordinate 42,646 of PPJM03000017.1, forward strand.
TGACCTATCTTTAGCGTGAGGCGTACGGCCAATTCACTCCAGAATTAGTTGATTTTTTTAGCCTCGGTATTTATACAAGCGGTATGGATGGCATAGTGGTCTCCCCACCAATGACCCCCGTAATACCCCACATATGAAAATGGGGGTCGGTGGGGATATGCCAGTTGGAGGGCCAAGCTTTGTAATATGCATGCGGGGTCTGTCGATCGTAATCGCCGCGCCAAAATCCAACGAGTTTGTGTCGTACTTAATATGCCTTGTAGAATGGAGGATCAATTGTCCGGGAATTGCTACCTGACACATGCTGCTTGCAGAATATGCTCTTTATTATAGTTGGTGATTTCATTTTCGTTAAGTTAACTCTGCTATTTGTTTATTGTATAGAGGCGCATACCTACTATCTGTAAAAATGTCGCCATTTAGTGGTGACTATAAGCTATTGGAGCTCATATTATCGGCAAGTTTTAACACATGACATTAAATTTCAAAACGAGCATACAATCGCATTAACGAATGATGATAACCAACACGACTATCCTGCCCTGTGGCTGACCGTTTCCAATGTCAACTCGCGGTGATTAATACAACCTTACTGTAACCAAATAGATATACCTCGCCCAATTTCGAGTCGAACAAACCCTCATATTGGAGCTGCCTTCAGTCTTCCCAAGAGTATACTCAAATGGGCCAGTACCTATTAAGGTAGAAATTTTCGGCACTTGAACTCTTTGGGCCCAGTGCACCCTTTAGCTTAAACCTCCACCGTTACTAAATTAAAGCAAATGACTTGATCATTCTCTTAATGCCAATGTGTCGCCAGCTTTCATCAGTAAAAGGGAGTTGGTGATGGCAACCGCGGTGGTGAGGTTGTGCGCCCGCGAGAGCACCGAGTGTGTCAGATTGAAAATTTTTGAAATCTCAATCAGTCATATCTTTCAACTATCAACTAACCTGAGAAGATAGTCATATCTTTCAAACTAACTCGACAAGATAGTCATCTCAGAAAGAATAAAAATGTCGGATCAGCAAGTGAATGACGCTGCCGAGCAGGTGCAGAAGCTCTATCTCGACGAGGAGACTGGCGAGCAGGTGTCCAAGTCTGAGCTCAAGAAGCGACAGAAGGCGCGGCAGGTTGCGGCCAAGAAGGCTGCGAAGGCTGCTGCTGCTCCTCCACAGGCCGCCAAGGCCCGTCGAGAAGACGACCTCGACCCGAACCAGTACTACGAGATCCGGTCGAACCAGGTCAAGGAGCTTCTCAAGACCAAGAACCCGAACCCATACCCCCACAAGTTCCATGTGTCTATCCGAATTGACGAGTTTGTGAACAAGTACTCGCACCTCAAGCGGGGCGAGGAGCTTAAGGAGGACGTGGTGAGCCTGGCGGGCCGAATCCACGCCAAGCGAGCGAGTGGTGCTCAGCTGCGGTTCTACGTTCTCCACGGTGAGGGCACGCACGTTCAGCTGGTTGCGCAGTCCTTCGGCGAGGACAAGCTTGACCCTGTGCACGATCTGCTGCGACGAGGTGACATTGTTGGTGTCAAGGGCTACCCGTACCGAACTTCGCCCAAGAAGGGTGGTGAGGGCGAGCTCTCTATCTTCGTGCAGGAGATCACTCTGCTTACTCCATCAGTGCGAATGATGCCGGACGACCACTACGGTTTCAAGGACACCGAGTCGCGATACCGACAGCGATACCTGGATCTCATCATGAACAACTCCACTCGAAACAAGTTTGTCACTCGATCCAAGATTATCTCGTACATCCGACGATTCTTTGACGAGCGGGACTTTGTCGAGGTCGAGACTCCAATGATGAACATTATTGCCGGTGGTGCTACTGCCAAGCCATTCATCACTCACCACAATGACCTGGATATGGACCTCTACATGCGAATTGCTCCAGAGCTGTATCTCAAGCAGCTTGTCGTCGGTGGCCTTGAGCGTGTGTACGAGATTGGCCGACAGTTCCGAAACGAGGGCATTGACATGACCCATAACCCGGAGTTCACCACCTGTGAGTTCTACCAGGCCTACGCCGATGTTTACGACCTCATGGACACCACCGAGCTGCTCTTCTCCGAGATGGTCAAGGAGATCACCGGCTCTTACAAGGTTACTTACCACCCAGATGGCCCAGAGGGCAAGCCTCTTGAGATTGACTTCTCGCGACCGTGGAAGCGAATGAACATGATTGAGACCCTGGAGGAGAAGCTCAATGTCAAGTTCCCACCGGGTGATGAACTGCACACCGAGGAGACCAACCAGTTCCTGCGCGATTTGCTTAACAAGGTTGGTCTCGAGTGCCCACCACCGCTCACCAACGCCCGAATGCTCGACAAGCTGGTTGGCGAGTACCTTGAGGACACCTGCATTAACCCAACCTTCATCTTTGGTCACCCGCAGATGATGTCTCCTCTTGCTAAGTACGACCGATCTAAGCCTGGTCTGTGCGAGCGATTCGAGGTGTTTGTTGCCACCAAGGAGATTTGCAACGCCTACACTGAGTTGAACGATCCATTCGACCAGCGAGCTCGATTCGAGGAGCAGGCGCGACAGAAGGACCAGGGTGACGACGAGGCCCAGCTCGTTGACGAGACCTTCTGCCAGGCGCTTGAGTACGGTCTTCCACCAACCGGTGGCTGGGGCTGTGGTATCGACCGAATTGCCATGTTCCTGACTGACTCCAACACCATCAAGGAGGTGCTGCTCTTCCCAACCATGAAGCCAGAGATTAACAACTAGATTTGCTAAAATGTGTAGTACATTAATTTAGACGGTTCCCGTTGCCCTGCAGAATAACAATATATTTATCTCATTGAGACTCCTTTAATTGCCGTGTGGTAATTTTTTTATAATATGTGAATTAGTGTATGTCCTGCTATATAGGACCAGATGGTTTTCCTGGGTTTGATAAACCTATGCAACATGATATACGTTCCCAGACAAGAATTCATATTTAGTAGATTTCAAATTGCCTGTTATAAAAAATGTTAAATGTGACGAATTCGAGGTACCGGGCAAAAGAATGTCTTATTCTATTAGTAAAGTCGTTAGATGAATTTTTTTTTTTACTTCCTTAGCAAACCCTTGCGGCGCATGTCAACTGCCTTTTTATATGGAGGTGCGGTGGGCGATTGCACCGGGTCCAAACTAGCCTTAGCCTTCTTGTTCGAATACGTCGCATCTGAATCGTAGGCAGAGAGATCGCCGCATGCAATAAATGGAGCAACCATACGCTCCTCAAGTTCCTGGCCCTGAGACTCAATCGTATCCCCAACTTGTAGCGGCTTCCCGAGCTGAGGCTTCCATCCCGGCCGCGGGGTATATCCTTGACACACAATAAACGCTTCCAAAGACGTACCTCGCGACGACCGCGGCTTGGCACAGGTAACTTTTTCAAACAACAATCCCAGCTGAGAGTACATGAGATCAATGTCTCGTCCTCGGAAGATCTTGGCAACAAATGACCCGCCCGGACGCAGCAAAGCAGTGGCCAGCTCCAATGCCGAAAGAATCAATTGAGCCTGGATATATTCGTCCAAATCATGCAGTCCAGTGACATCAGGTGCTCCATCCGAGCACACAAAGTCCGCTGGTTCACCCCCAAATATATCAAGGATCCGTGACAGAGTTTTGGGGTGGGTAATATCTGCTTGAAGGCTCACTACACCGTCAATCGGCGACATTGGTTGCAGATCTACTGCAACTATCTTGGCATTTTCATTCTGAACCCGCTTGGAAAGCACTTGTGACCAACTACCGGGGGCAGCACACAGATCAACTACTCTATTGAGCCCTTCAAGCAGATGGAACTGTGAGTCCAGCTGAAGCAGCTTGAACGCCGACCGCGCTCGCCACCCTTCTTCTTTGGCCTTTCGATAATACAGATCACGCTTGTCTTTACTGCTCTTTCCCATTTTCCTCCTATGTATAAATATATTGTTCGAAAGGCTAGTCTCCGAAGCTCTTCATGCTTAAAAAATGTCACTTCACATTTATCGGTCACGTGGTTTTCACGTGACCAATGAAAAATATTCAAAATGAAAATGGGCGACAACACCACCCTCGCTGGAAAAGGACGAAGAAAAAATGTCGCAAGCTCTGTTGAGAAGCACACGAGCTGCCATGGCCAGGCCGCTTGCGCGGTCCATTGTGTCCTCCTCTGTTATTGGCCCGAAGAACGTGGTCGATAACAGCCAGAAGTACGACGAAAAGCACAAGTACCCGGCCCCGGGCACCTATGTCCAGTCTAACACCAATCCTAACAAGGCCACTGGACGGCCAGTCCCATTGAACGTTGCTCTGACTCACTATGCGCCAATGAAGCACCCTATTACCCATGGCGACAATGTGTGTGATCTTCAGTTGCGTTCGTTCTTTACCGAAGACCTCGATTTTTTCTGCAATTTTGTCCTTCGAGTAGCATTTTACCTCAAGATCCCAGTAAAGGGCGTGACCCCTCTGCCACGAAGGACCGAGCGGTGGACTGTCATCAAGTCGCCTTTCGTGCACGCCAAAACCAAGGAGAATTTTGAGCGACGGACCCATAAGCGTCTGATCAAGCTTTATGACGCCAACCCAGACGTTGTTCAGATCTTCCTGTCTACTGTTAGACGATATTGCATTTCGGGTGTCGGCATGAAGGCAACTATCTATGATCAGGAGGATGTTAACATTTTGGATCGCCTGGAGGCAGTTGAGTCTGGTGAATCTGCCTTTGATGTCAACAACGTTAAGATTGAGGACATGGATCCAGAGCTTGCCAAGACGGTCAAGTCCATTCTTGAGAGCCCAGAGTTCAAACCTTTGATGGATCAAGACAACAAGAAAAACTAATTTAAATGCTGTAGTTCTCTATGGCAGTTTATATCCCCTGTATATGTTTGTGTAAATAGTGCAAATCACGATGTGATGTTTCCAAGTTCCATCTTTTCAACATAATGTTCTTGTGCAATTTGAAATGACAAAATAGAATACTCACTTGTTGAGAGGATAGATAAACGGTGCCTATGTGCGAAAATGCTGGTACTATTACATTGAATACTATAATACATTTTTTTTCTAAGCCTGCGAAGGCTTGTTCGCATATTTTTGCTGCTCTTTGATGTTAGCATTGAGTTCTGCAGCGTATTCGGCGTCAATCTCGTTGAGCTCATCTTCCATCTCGTTGAGTCGTCGGAAAAGAATCCAAATAATGATACCACAAATGAACGTCGCGCATGCAAGCCCAGTGTAAAGCCAAAGCACTTTCGGATCAATGGACACAGAAGAGAGTGCAATACCAAGTGCAGAGCCGACTGCAGTAGTAAGCAGGTATAGCGCCATGATAAAAGACTTCATGTTTGTAGGCGCCTTAGTGTAGGCATACTCAATGCCAGTTACAGAAGCAAGAATCTCAGATATACCAATAAGAACATACGCTGGGGTCTGAATCGCGACGTGAACATTGTTATGTTCCTTGCAGGTAAACTGCCCGTCTCTCATATCACACTCTCCTGCCTTGTAGATATAGTGTTGAAGTACCGCGGCATAAACCATGGACAGAGCGGCGAACATGAACCCCCAGAAGATTCGCGTGATAGGCTTCATCTTTATACCGATATGCCTGAGCAATGGGTAGATGATTTTGTTAAAGATAGGAATGAACACGATGATGGCAATCGAGTCAAACACCTGCATGATGTCGTTGGGCATGCCGTGAGTAGCCATAGTGCCGGCCTGAGAAATGAAGTTGTTGATCATTTGTCCATATACCAACCAATAGACTGGGTACACCACAAACACTTGGCAGGCATAAAGCGACCGCTTCACTTCATCCACAAAGAGGTCGGTCCACCCGACCTCACTGAGGCCCCGTTCTTGTCGGACGGTCGGTTTGGCCGCTTCAAAGCTGAAGCCATTCCTCATGGCAACAAACAAAATTCTGAAGCTATCTGGGATAACTGAGCCCATAGGAGGACGCTTAACATATAACTTTCGCCCAATAAAGAGGCACAATATACCCAAGAAGAAGAATGCAAACGGAAGCAGATATGCAGCCCAAAAGTCGACGCGCTGCTCTAGCTCAGTAGTGGCAATTGACGATAGGGACCCAAAATTGATACAAAAGTAGAAAATGAGGAAAATACTCTGAATAGTAATTGTAGGATCGACAATTACTTTCTCTCCATTCTTAAGAGTCTTCACGTATGGTTTCGTGTTGGTATACTGATCAGCAATAAGTGGGGAAACGTTGGGTTTAATTCCACCAGTGCCCAATCCAATGACTACCATAGCTGTGATCAGTCCCCCAGTGCCACCATTATTGTCCAAGGAAAAAGGCAGGGAAGTGATGAAAAGTACCAAGTTGCCCACACAGTAAATAAGAGCAAATATCACAATAGTCTTATACTTGCCGTAATAAGTATCTGCAATGATGGCGCCGAGGATTGGAGTCACATAACACCAAAACTGGAAGAAATAGGAGAGTGCTGTAGCTTCTTGTTGTCCCATACCAAGTCCCCCATGCTTGTATGTGCTATCTCCTGGGCTGTCACGGTCAAGCTGCATGTAATTCTGGAATGGGCCCGCCAACCCATTGTAACAAAATCTTTCACAAAGCTCCACGGCGGCAACGAGCCAAACCGAGATGGGTAATGTATCACTCACCTTTGGCAATGTAGCTAGCTCCTCTTCAGTTGGAGATGGCCCAAGTAGGCCCTCTTTGGTCAGATCTGAGCTGGACTCATCTTTTGTATATTCGACCATTTTATTTTTTCACTTATATTTCTTTTCGGTATGTAGATCAGATAATGTGACCAGGTAATGTGGAAAGACGGCTGGAATAATAATTATCGCCAGTATGAGGAACCCGTTAATTTCAAGCTATGGTACAAATAGTTGAACAGGGGTATTAAGGATGTCAAGTGAATTGACGATTGTAAAGTTGATACCCGAGCCATCCTGGAGAAGGCTTTTTTTTGAGGCTACTGCAATTGGCCAAGTACTACCAATAATATGGCCCTGAATATTGGCCGAGACAGTCTAAATAAAGTCTGAGGGAGGAAGAGGTGTTTTTCACCGGCTTTTCAACGGTCCAACTGTTGCGTGCCGTGTGCTCACAAATGCAGGGCCACCCGGTTTTACTTTTACGTAAATTCCATAGTTAGCCCTATGGAGTGCAATTATTAAATACAATCGAATTAGCCTTTATCCAAATACAAGTTATCTTTTCCTTTCAAAGAGAGTTTGAAATACTAATAAATAGCCGACACACTGATGCTGGGAAAATGGATTTTATATAAGGTGAGACAATTATGGGCGATTTGATTCATGCATGATTCATCTGCGATGAGATGCTGTTTATCCGACATCACCGACGGGACAATCTCGGTTGGTTATTTTTCCAAATTGGGATTTGCCCATTTGTAATCAGCTGCTTTCTTTTCGATAGGCTAGATCAGTTATCTCGGCCGGTGTTTTATGTCGCACACAGCTCGCGACGACGGTTGGTGTCATGCCATGGGACCCATTTGAGGGTTTGAGAGCTTAAGGGTTTTGGGGCTAAACCACTGTTTGAACTCATCTGCAATAACGGATGCACATCTACATTACTCGAGCTCAAATATACCTGCAGATAGAATATGCTGTTCATTAGATGCTGAAAAAATTTCTATGTGCTTTTCTCGGAGGAAAGCCAAACTGAATTTGTGTTGTCCCAGCTCTATTGCTGGTTAATTTCATGAAATCTAAACTGTTATAAGCCGGAAGGCGAGGTTCCTTGATCATAAAAGGGGGGAGGCAGTAATACTATAAAGGAAAAAGTGTGATACTTCATTTTTTCCTTACATAAATAGTTTAAATCTTTGCATAGCTATGGAATGTTATGCTATTTGGCTTTCGCCAACCTCAATTTATACTGTTAAAGACATACTATATCGTTAACTTAACTTAGCTTATACTGTTGTGTTGTGATTCTAGCTTTACAGCCCGGATAAATAAATTGTAGTAAATAAAATAGTAAGCTTGACATTCATAGCTGTATCTCGGTGGTCATATCAATAGCTATTTGCTTGCCAAAATGCAACATCGTACTTAATCAGTTTCAGATACATATATCAAGTTGACTAATATAATTAGCGGTATCGACTCAGAAATTCGATGGAAAACAAAAATTAGGGACCGGCTCTAATAATACCCAGTTCGACACATTGTACTCGGAAGATTCCTCACTATATTCTTCTTCTACTTTATGTTCAGAATCATCTCGTTTGGGGGAATTAAATATCAATTGTCCGCGAAAAGTTCAGAGCAGAAAGGAACCGATTCCTGACCATATATTGAACAACATGAAGCGATTATATGAAAAACCAATATCCGGCTATTTCGAGGTTCCTGGCCTAGATCCAATACGAAAATACAACCGCCCATTTATTGAATCAACAGCAATTGAGCCAAATCCAAGCTATTATAAACTACCAGGATGCAGAGACGAGACAAGACTTGGCTTTCGTCGCCCATTATCATATGAAGCTTACTTAAATAACTTGAAGCATAAATAGAGGCATCGCCTTATAATCCTACAGCATTCATTTCCACGACTTGGTGCTTGTGGGCGCATCTCCTGTGTATAGATCTCGACATAGTTGAATGACCAACAACTATACCTACGACATTACTTTCATTTAGACTTGAATGGTGATTCTTTTGAGAAATCGATGAACTTAGGAGTGCGCTATTTATAATGACTTCAAGCTAACAGCTGGATTCGATAAGAGTGAAAACAATAACACTATGGACACCTTTTAGATAATTCCTTGCTGCTTGTTCTTGCATACAGCTTGACTCTTTGGATAGTTATAACACATGGATTACAATCTAGTCTTCAGCATGAATATAGTGATAGAGTCTCCTTTAGAGATTCGTGCATCCAACAATAGGAAGAGGAAATGTGTTTTTGCTATATACATTTTTGAATCACCAGTCTGTGACCAATTCTAATCAAGCTAGACTAATTTCATCATCCTTTGCACTAGTCCGGAAAGTTAGCACACTGATTTTTCCCTACTGTGATACAGAATTGAATTGAAGCGGTCATAGCTTTATATGTACAATACCGTACAATTACCTCAAAAAACTTCTCTTCGTTGGAACTATTAATAGCCACCTATTTATTAGTAGCGAACGAGCATTTGAGTAGATGTAGAATTTGCTAAGTAGATAGTACTGTTAATTGGGTTCACCAATTAACCAACACCCAGACCTATCCACTAGTTAGTTACACATTGTTGACTTTAGCAAAGTTAGCTTGTCAATACATCGTAGAAACAGCGAACTGAGCAGCAAGGAATCAAGCGAATGCAGTTACCCAATACCCGATTCATTACTGACACCAACGAAACAGATGAGGTGTCTAATGTGTCTATGTATAGATTGCAATTCTTAATAGCAGTAACGCAGATAGCTCTCAATAAGACGGGTGAAGAAAAGGAAAAGAAATAGAAGAAAGAAAAAGCATGAGTTTAAATAGACCTCAACCATTGAATTGCTTAATCCGGATTGTAAGAATTATTTCTTATCCCTGTGTTGGAAGAGAGTGCAAGACATGGTGTGATGCTCAGATGAGTGTTGAGTTGAGGGTGAGTCGACCTCCGGAATGTGGGCAGATTACCAACAGCACTACTGTAATGCTAGCTACACAGGGGCTAAGGAATGTACGACATGCCAGTATGAGAAACCTAAACCCAGGATACCCATTTATAAGGGGTGACCAAGAACCTTTCCTCTCCAGCGAACTATTGTCAAGTAGACTTGGTACGTTGGATCCGAGGAGTCAATCAATTAGTATAATGTGTAACTAACCAGTGGATAGGTCTGAGTGTTGGTTGATTAGTGAACTCAACTAACAGTACTATCTACCTAGTACAATTTAACAATGAGACTACACATTCTCAAACGAGACGACACATTCATGCAAGAATTTAATTTAATGCGCGATTATGTATTAATGTTTCAAAGATCGATAAAAAAATTTGCGCGCGCGCAAAAAAGCTACAACACTCGCTGTTCCCGCGTTGTCTCCAACCGCGGTACTTGGACGAGCTCTCAGGTGCTTAACTGCTGCCGATCGAACGAGAGACGGTGTTGCCACCTGGATATGGTCGTAGCTGGAACTCGGATACGGGGAATCGAACCCCGAACTGCCCGGTGAGAGCGGACCGTGCTAGCCGTTACACTATATCCGACTTGCTTGTTGAATTTCGAAATCTCGTTACCATCAAGACCTGGAAACTCCAAAATAAACAGTTTAAGCCGCATGAGCCTCATAAGCCGCATGAGCCCCACTAGAGCCGCACCAATATGCACAGTGGATAAAGCACCGGGACGAACTACAATGACGAGAGAATCTCGCAAGTGAAGTCCATTTTCTGCTTACGCTATGGAGTCGAATAAATCCGACGTAACAACTAGACGCGGTAGCTCAGTTGGTAGAGCGTCGGATTCCAAATCCGCAGGTCATTATCGCCCTGGCTGGTGAAGCCAAATAGATAGATTTCTGTATTATTTGCCCGTTGCCACTTGTGACTGAGTTAGGCATTTATATGATTACATCAACATATTTGTCCGCTTGGCAGACGTTTCAACATATTATAACAATTCAATGAGTTCAATAACGTTAAGTGGATGGGGCCGATTTCCCCGGTTGAAGCCAAATATAGGACATAAGGTCTCCATTGCACAAGCAGGACTTTAATAGATTATTCTATCCGCAGGTCATTGGTTCAATAAATCCGACGCCAATGGGAGCGTGAGTGTGATTGATGCACGCTCGAAACAATTGATCATATCCTCACCCAGTGTAAACGATGGGAGCAATCCCGCCACTTGCTGCTCGCCCCCAGAGCTCAGCCTGAGCCGTCTCCTCAATACGAAAGATGGCCCTCTAGCGGTAGTTGAATTCCTCAAATCCTAACCGCTAGCTCTATCCTAAGATGATGTCGATGCAGGTCTTTCCCCACTGACCTCGGTACCTTACTATATCGGTATTTGGAAGGGCTAATGGTTTTTCCTAATATCGCCAGCTTGCTGGGAAATTTCAGCATCATCTACCCTCAATGTTTAGAATGGGTAAACAATTGATTACCCCTATATAGAGTTATCGCCCTGGCTGGTGAAAATATAAGACCTAAGGGTCTCCATAGCGCAAACTGGACTTTAATAGATTGATTGGTTGATCGCCGGTGACACGAGGGGGGAAATCAACTTATTTTTACCTCCTTCTTCACCATCAACGACAGTCTGTACGAAATATAAGGAAACCTCCAGTATCCGTGTCTTTGCGCACCCACACCATATATATTTTTAAAACTATATCTTAATTCCGGAGAATTAGCGCGTAGGCTATTCGATGAGAGTTAAGCAAAACAAGATAAACACTTTCTGACACAGCTGCCCTAGTTGAGGGCCCCTAACACGAAGACCAACACAATTACACGTCATAATGTCTGACTATGATACGAGTGGCCACGGCCTCAACGAAGTCGAGAATCTACGGGCTCAAATAGTCCATCTCGAAGCTATGCTAGAGCCTCTGACCCCCTCGACCCCCACAACCCCTGCAACCCCTTCCTCGCAACCAAAGGGTTCAATCATGACCTTAGTCCAACGATTCCCGCTCCCGAAACTTCAACTGCGCAACAAATCCCCAATTGGGTCTCCTTAGCCCGTCGTTGGGTCAAAGAAGCTCCTATGCTTGGGGCCACAAATGCGGAACTTCGCGATCTTTTGCTCTCTCGGATCACATATCACGCAAATGCGTTCGGCCAAGCACTCCTCAACCACATCACAGATGGGGCCACAGATTGGACTGCTTTCTTCAACGAGATTCAGGAGACAACCCTTCCGACGACCATTGCCGCATCCGGCTAGAGCAACTCCGCGCTCAATCACTTAAGGGACACCAAAGTGCCGTCCAACGATACGAACGTGAGTTCGTCCCTCTCCTCTGGGCCGTGCCACTGGAATTGAAACCCTACTATATCATGTCTCTGGTCTGGTCTATCGGCGCCATTCAGCATTCATAAAACGACTACAAGACCCGCGAAATTCCCACAAGCATCCTATGACACTACTTCTGGAAGTCTGTCGGGAGCGAGACAAACACCTACCTCAACGGAGAAGTCTCAAACGTAATACCAACCCCTTTTGCCGCAGCTGCAATAAGGCTCATCCACGGGGTCATCATACGAAACGTAATCCCACCTAGTCCTTCCTGCCTTCGCCAAAGGCAAAATCGAATTCCAGTTGCAGTCCGAGGCATACGACTCGAGCGCCAAAGCTTGTTCAGCTACGGAGTATGGGCAATTCGTCAAATACCTTATCATCGAAGGGCAATGGTGGACCATCTGCCCTCCCCCAATCCATACGCCGAGCCCTGACAGTCTCAAAGGAAGGCGGAGGGGGCTTAATTTACCATGCAGATTTACAAGCGTACGCAGACGCAAAGATGTCACACAGGTGACAAGAAGTTGACTTGTGCATAAATTGATAAACCTCAAATGATAAGGTCTAAAGACGTCGAAAAATATTAACTCCAGCTGGCGAGTAAGAGCCACAATTCGGCATATGTATTAGCTAAGCATATTTCAGTACCAGTGGGTTTATAGCAATCAAGCTAGTCGTTATCCCGCGTTTACAGAGTTCGGGCGAAACCAGATAACTTCCGAACGCAGTCCTTACTGACGTCCACATATGCAAACCTAAAACTACTTTTAACTAGGATCTTTCCCCTCTCCCCTCATAATGATGCTGTGTATATCCCTCCATGGCTTTCAATTGCCTCATTTTTTTCCAGATTCCCATATATTACGTATATTCGTACCTTGAATAGTTCTCATGGCATGATCTCCTACCTATACAACTGCGAAACGCTACAACATGGCATGTGTCGGTATGCCCCGTTTGCTGTCTACGTACGTCTTCATGTAAGTCCGAATGAATATTAACCAATTAAAAATTTTTTACCTGGACGTTGTAACCGTTTTGGATCGTGCATTAATTTCAGGGGCTGAACATGTTCAGGGGGAGGACGCATCTGGCGTAAATTTCAGTACACCCAACACGGCTACAGTAGAGAGTAACAGGAATAGGGAGGTTGAAGGCGTCATCCGGGCTGGGGGTATGCACAATGAGACACACGACATTTGGAAGACGTACACACTGCATTCATCACAACAGGAACGTTGGATTAGGTCCGTTAAGTGGTGGGATTAACGCAAAGAAAAGCAAAGGTATAAGTGATACCGTACATAGAAATGGGCGAATTGCATGCCGCTGAGAGCAGTACCGCTGGAGAGCTTCAGGGCCAGGCAAAACCGGCTCCTGTGGAGAATACGGGGGGCGGCGAGAAAGAAGTAATGGAGGATGCATCTGCGCAGTTGAAACGGACTATAAATACAGATGTATCCATTCAAAATAGCGCCAATAAAGAGGATGCTGAAGAAATGGGTAACTGTTCCTCACAACCAACGGCCACGGAATCTGACGTGGACTTTGTGAACGAAAAGTCTACAGCCGTTACTAAAGACTACCTTGCAAATAAAATGTCTGCTGAGGGGCTAACAGACTCTACGAGTGCGTCTTCATATGAAAAGAAAGAGGATTTCCTTGGAGACGCCTTAGGTGGAATAAAAAACGACGGGTTGCTGAATCTGTCCTTTGATGACGGCCCACTCATGACCGAGGTCGAAAAAGAATTGACCAGTGACAACTCTCCCAAAAGTACTTTAGAATCGTCAATGATCGCCAAGGAGAGCGAGCCTGCCGTTCCTAGCATTCATGAAGTTGAGCCAAAGGCTGATTCCCATGCAGATATTGATGAAGAATCTAGAGCAAATTCTGCTTCGGAGGTTAAGATTGATATGTCTGCTGTAGATGCCAAGGAGAATTCTGATAGGATAACTCAGCAGGACTCTGCAGAGGAGCTGGGAGATACGACTGAGGGCGTTAAGAAAGAAGAAGTCGATAGCGAGACTTCCAAAGATGTAACTACAGGCGTTACCGAGGAGGTTACCAAAGAGACTACCGAGGAGGTGACTGAAGAGGCTACCGAAGAGGCTACCGAAGAGGCTACCGAAGAAGCTACCGAAGAGGCTACCGAAGAAGCTACCGAAGAAGCTACCGAAGAAGCTACCGAAGAAGCTACCGAAGAAACTGCCAAAGAAGTTACTAAAGTTTCTACCAGTGACGCTATTGAGTCGGGTAGTCAGGAAGAAAAGAATACCGATTCTTCAGAGCTTCTGGAAAAAGATCTAGAGTTAGCATCCGAAAGTGCTAACGCCAGGGCTGAAGGAAAGTCTGAAACTGAGGGTGTACACCAAAAATCTTCAAAGAATTCAAAGAACGAGTCCGTTGCTGAGGAAAGCAAGGTTGAGGATACCGCTGTAATCGCCGAATCCTTTGCCGAGAAGGAATCAGTGAAGGAGGAAGGCACTAAAGAACAAGCTAGTGACGATTTGACGGTTACAGAGACTCTTTCTGACGTCCAAAACGTTAAAGAGGCGCAGGAGCGCCTAAATGCGACAGAGGCAAACGAGACACATGAAAATGTCAGTGAAAAGACGGACAATAATTACGATCTGAGCTCCAGTGATCAAAAGGATGACACGGGATTAGAGGTGGATTCAGTCGAGAAACCAACCCCCGAGAGAACTGAAATCCAGGAAAAGTCCATTCAAACCAACACTCCTCAAGACGCGGAGGGCATTAGCGCTACCAAGACCACCTCGGCCCTTAACGCCTCTGCTGATGAGGACTCAGAGGACTCTAATGCGACCAAGGCAACGAATGCTTTAAATGACGAACCAGAGGGTAGTAGTGGACTCGCCACACTTCCAAATGACTCTAACGATGCCAAGACCACTAATGCTGAATCTTCGGATTCTGAAAGCGAAACGACTTCAGACGACTCTGATTCAACCGACAGCTCCTCTGACGAAGAGAGTGAAATTGAGAACACCGAGCGGCCAAGCTCAATTTCTAAGAATGTGATGAAGGAGCCAAGCGCCATTGAAAAAGAGGCAATGGTATACAAGGTCGCGACTGGAAAGAAGGCTATCGAAGCCCGTGGACCAGATGCAAGGAAGTTGGCCAAGGATGATAGCTCATCGGACTCTGACACTTCTTCATCTGACTCTTCCGACTCGGATGACGAGCCACAGATCTATCTTTTTACCTCTCTCACCTCTGGTGACCGGCGAGTTATGGGAGATACTCATAGATTGCATACCATGCTGAAAGCTAGCGAAATTGACTTTACAGTGGTAGACATTGCAACTAACGAACGAGCCAAGCGACTTTGGCGCCTCCGAGGCAAGGGTAAGCGACTCCCAGCAGTCATCCGAGAGGATGAGATTGTTGGTGGTTACGACGAAATGGAGGAAGCCAATGAGAGTGGGTTCCTGAGAGAAGTAGTCTTGGAAGATGAAATCATGCCATAGTATCTCTTTAATGTATTAATGTTTACTATAACTCCTGTAAATGTAGTTTGAAATCGCCTTAATCTTGAAACTATTGCGAACGCCCAGCCGCACACGGCTGAAACAAGATCCCGACATGAAATTTTGGTTATCCGACACTTCAAATTTTCATATCAAGCCCTAAAGAAACCTTTGATAAACAATGTCAGATTCTGATTTTTCAGATAACGAGGACACCCAAGTGGTGGGTAGAACATCTGTCCTCCTCGGGTTTGCGGATGAACAGATTTCGACCGACGTCATCACTATCAATGACGATCACCTCGGAGGGCAGCCAGTATGGCTCCATCCAGAATCCCCGCCCGATGAAGCGCTTGTAAAGTGCAAACACTGTAACGATACCATGCCCCTACTGGCTCAGATTACCGCCAATCCAGAAGATGCGTACTATCTGCGACAGCTCTATGTGTTTGCATGCCCAAAGTTCTCCTGCCAAAGGACCGAAGGGTCGATTCGCTCTCTGTTGGGCGTGCTGCGCAGCAAGGAGAGGGAGAAAAGGCTAGAGGACCGAGAGAGAGAGAAAGAGAGAGAGGCAGAGCGAAAGGCTCTTGATGAGAAGCTCAAGATTGAAAAACTCGGCGAATCTATTTTCTCGCAATCCAGTGCTGCTACTACTAACCCATTTGCATCTTCTAACAACCCTTTCACCTCGGCAAATCCGTTTGAGCAGGCTCCTTCAAACTCGAAGGAGGAGCCACAGGAGGTGGATGAGGACGAAGAAGATGAGTTTGCGGTAGAAACTGGTTCGCATCTGCAGAGTCTACGACACCCCGAGTTTGCGAAGAAATTCTACTTGGACTTTGAGGACGAAGTCCTCAAAAAGCAAAAAGAGGACCCTCTTGTAGCTCAGGCCCGAGAAAAGCTCCTCAACGCCTCTTCCGAAACTGATGAGCCCGATGTCCAGCAACAGCTGTCTAGTGCTGCAGCCGATATGATAAAGATGGTCGAGGATGCAGCTAATGACAGGACATTCCAGAACTTCTGCAATGTTGTTTCAAGCAATTCTGATCAGGTCTTGCGATACAGCACTGCCTTGTCACCTTTGCTTTTCAATGGCAGCGACGATGTTGCAAAGCAGTTTGCTAAAGAGACGCTCCCTAACAATGTTTCCCTTGAGCTTCAAATTATGCCTTTTGCTATTGAAAAGGTGGAAGGAGAAGCAGAACTGGGAAAAGGTATGGAATGGGGATCAATTTATATTGCGACTGCCCCGCGAGACGACGAGCCTTCTCTGGACGCAAACCATGTGGGATATTCTGAGCTGTGGGTGTCTGTGCAATGGGAAGATCTGATTGAGTTGAAGGACAAGCAGTAAGAGATGTCTTTTTTTGTAACAGACTGGTCCTGTGACATATTGCGCTAGTGCCATTTTTTACAAACTTTAATTTATATATGGCACATGTTACGAAGCCCTCGAGGGAGCTATAGATTAATAAATGTTTATGCGTGTCGCAATTTAGATTTTTCCTGGAGCTCTTAAAGGCAAAATCCTCTTCTTGCGTCTCCAGGAATCGTCGACAATAGCCTTTCCAACAGGATAGCATCGGTGAGGATTCTGATGAATGTAAATAAAACTTCGACAGTGAAATATTTATCTAAAACTGGAAATTGATGTCACATCACGGAGCCGAAGATTGGAGTGGCAGGGGAGATGATAGAGCTGGATACAGAAGTAGCTCTGAAGCTGAGAGTTCACACCAAGAATATCACCAAATACGAAAGCGTCGTCGCCAGCCACTTTGGAGTCAACTGGCTTCTGCATCCGGCTCCACTCCACGCATGTTGATGCTGGACTCAAATAGTCTTCCTCCAGGGTTTGATGCAAGAACATTATCGAGTCTAGCCGGGGCGCACCAGTACAGTATTAATGATTACTTTAATTCACTTTCCCTGCTTCTGCTAGCGAAACAGCCAGTCCAGAACCGATACAATGAGAGCATAGCACACCCTCCATTAATTATCACTCATATAAATCAATATGCGACATTAATGGACATCCAATATCGACGGGTTCTACCCATTAGCCAGCTTACAAGGTCATACCAAATGATTTCCCGATACATCACTGCCGTGGAAGAACAAATAATCTGGAGACTGAGGAATGTTACCAATGATGATGCTAAATTTATTGCATATCTCTATCAAAATGCTTCCGTCCGGCTCGAAGTTGATTTCTTTGACCGTCAGAGCCTTAGTGAGATGATTCGATACGTTGTGCAAAATACCTGTAGGCTACTGAGCCGATATGCGTACAACATGGAATTAAACGTTTCAGAAAGCCTTCCCGAGGCATTGGGCCAGTATGCGGCAATACCAGATATATTTACATCCTTTGACGACACTACTCCAATAGATAAGGGAAGGGATTATTTCCCCGCGATTTTTAACGTACATTCTCGAGCTGACCATATTGGCTTTGGAGCGTTGCTTTATTTTAAAAAGGACGATGTCGAGTTACGCAACTACTTTCGCGAGAAAGAACTTCAGAGTATCTCTCCAGCGGAGATCAAAAAGTTGAAGCGGACCATGATCGACAACTTCCTCACTGCATTTAACCATGCGCTTCACTGTTGCCATGATTACAGCAATAGGGCTGTCATAACTGATGGATATTACTATATATTTGTGGAATTGCCTGAAGCTCCAGATAGCCTGGTCATTGACCTCCACCACCGCAATGAAATTCGTGTTGAAACTGTTTATATCAGCACTATCGATCAATGCCCAGTTCCTCTTGGTGCATTGCTTCTAGGATTCCTTTACCGACATCCGTCCACGTGGAGGCACCAAGGCCAGGAATACACATTCAAGAAGGAGTTTGACCTCCATTATCGTCTGGAAGAAGGGTCCCATGAACTCAATCAACAGCTAATAGCATTTAATCGTGGTTTCGAAAGGCAGAATCGAGTTGGTGAATTATATACTGTCGACATGGGGCTAGGCGAGTTAATCGAATGTCCTGGGGAACCTTCTCAGTATACAAATCTGTACCGGTTCAAGAAAACAGACTTGAAAAGTTTAATTCAATCTACTGGATTGACAGATCAGCCAAGTGATTATGCGATTATGAGGGTGTGGGATGTCTATAAATTGATGAAGATGGACCATGGACAGTTTCGCATTGATGCAATGTTTAGCCGAGAGGTTGAAATGTATCTAAGGATCAAGTCTAATGTGAATCTCCGTACTACAATACTCGATGTGTATGCTTCGGGGTCACTGAAGGACTTATGGGATGGGCGGACCCATCGAACAGTTGTCAATGGATGGTTCATGCTATACGAAGAACCCTCGAATGCAATCTATAAGTTTAGCCCTTTCAATGAAAGCATGATTAGTACAATAATTGCGACTACGAAAGTGTACTTGAGTGCTAACTTGGACTTTATTCGAATCAATCCATACGACTGGATATTTCTAGAGGGGATACAGGAAGCAGGTGCAGAAGTCGAGAGAAAACATGTCATGACGGCCTTGCTAATGGACCTGGGCACGGTGATATTCCGAAATGGAGTGTTCGATTCCGGAATATTGCAGGAGAGGATACGCACGTTACTCTCCTTTTCACGGGCGGAGGAAACCAACCCACAGAACACTGCAAATCAGATACGTGAGAACGAACTAGCAGCTGTGAGGCCGTATCTGCCACGATTGGAGAAGAAAATAATGGAGTGGTTGGAGGGGATTAGTTCCGATGTAGACCAATTTACTGAGGCAGGATATGGAGGACTAGAAGTGCCTCAGATCCCTGAGGATAGTGATGAATTACAGTCATATTCAATGGGCCGTTTTTCATCCGAAAATATGTGGGATATGGTTACTACAACATCAGATAAGAAGATGACCACCGGATCATGATTTAACAATTAGCTCGACCAATGCAAAGCGTCTATATATTATGTACATCTCAAAAAAATCATACTTTGCGCTATTTACAATAGGGACACGCAGCCCCTGATCATTACAAGTGACGGGGGACCATCAGCTCCTCGTAAGTCTGAACGACATCCCCGGCCTGGAAGTCGCTCCAGCCGTCGAAAGCAAGGCCACATTCCGAGTCTTTTTTAGCTTCTGCCACTTCCTCTTTGTGGTGCTTCATAGACGAGAATGTACCAATGTAGACCTGCTCCTTATTACGCAGGACCTTGCATGGAGACTTGCGCTGCAGCAGGCCATTGGCAACTCTACAGCCAGCGACCAGCATCTTCTTCTTAGAAGGCTTTTTAAGGGTGATCTCAAATACGTCCTTGATCTCAGCTTCAGCGAGCACTCTGTGCTTGATTTCCGGCTTCAGTTCTGAGGTTAGGCGGTTAGTAACATCCTCCAAAAGTCGGTAGATGATGGTGTGTTCGACGATCTCGACTTTGCGGCGTCCCGCAAGTACAGCCGAATCCTTGGGTGTCTTGAGATTGAATGAGAGGATTGTAGCGCCAGCAGCCTCTGCACGGGTAATATCGGTTTCAGTAATGGCACCGACTCCAGAGTAAAGCACAGAGGCTTCGATTTCGTCGTTGCCGAGGCCCTGGATTGAGTCGCTCACTGCCTCTGCAGAGCCCGAGACGTCCGCCTTGACAATGAACTTGAGCACGTCCTTAGTTGGTTCGGCGGAATCTTCGGCCGCAGCAACTTCCGAAGCGTCTGGTTCACTGAGGCCGAGTCGCGCTCGTTCCTGCTTCTCCGCGAGCCGTTCCTGTTCCTCATGCACTGCCCTTCGCTTTTCATTCATGACCTCAATGTTCTTGAGTTCCTCGAGTTGAGCGTCTTGCTGTTGTCTGAACGTAATGACCTTCTTGACGTGGGCCTCGTTCTTCGCCTGGAGGACGAGGTCGCCGGCCTCAGGCAGCTCCTTCCAACCGAGAACAACCACCGGTGTACCTGGACCAGCCTTCTTCACCTGCTTCCCCTGGTCGTTGATCAGGGACCGCACCTTGCACCATTTCTTCCCCGCGACAATAAACCCACCTGGCTTGAGGGTCCCCCGTTTTACTAGCACGGTGGCCACGTTGCCGAGGCCCTTTTTGGTTTCCGACTCGATGACCCATCCTTCAACGTTGGCGTTGGCGGGCGCCCGCATCTCGAGGATCTCGCTCAGGGTGAGGATAGCCTCCTCGAGCTGGTCAATGTTGGTGCCCTTGAGCCCGCTGACGGGGATGACCTGGGTGTCCCCGCCATAAGGCTCGACATCAACATCATTGGCAGCCAAGTCAGCAATCACGCGGTCTACATCAGCGTCTGGACGGTCGCACTTGTTGATTGCGACAATAATGGGCACTCCGGCGTTCTTGGCGTGCTTAATGGCCTCCTTGGTCTGGGGCATGACCGAATCGTCGGCCGCGACGACGAGAATGACAATGTCGGTCACATTAGCGCCCCGCTGGCGCATATTCAAGAATGCAGCGTGGCCCGGGGTATCGAGGAAACAAATCTCCTTGCCGCTGGGCATGTGGACGGAGAAGGCACCAATGTGCTGAGTGATGCCGCCGTGCTCGCCGGCGGCCACAGACGACTTTCGCAGGTAGTCGAGAATTGTCGTTTTCCCGTGGTCCACATGGCCCATGATGGTGACAATTGGTGGCCTCAACGGGTCGCTAGGGGTGGTGGGGGTTGTGTCCGGGTAGAGGTCCTCTCCCTGGATGTCGCTGACAATTGGGTTGTACCCGAGTTCTTCCACGATGAGCGCCGCAGTCTCGCTTTCGAGGATGTGGTCGTGTTCAGTGGTGTCAAATCCTTGCTCTCGCATGCGCGATTGGAACGCGGGGAGCCGCATTTTGAGCAGGTGGGCGAGATTGGCCACGGATATGAACTTTGGTATCGCAATGTTCTGTTTGACCTTCTTTTCCTTTTCCACTTTCTTTTCGGGCTTCTTTTCCACTTTCTTATCGGCCCTCTGTTCCGCTTTCTTGACGGGCTTGTCCATATTTTTCACTGGCCGTTCGCTCTTGTCAGCCCTTGCCGGCTCTGCGACGGTTCTTTCGGCCCTTGGTTTATTTGGCACACCCTTTGATTCGTTGATCTCGGGGGCCCGGGGCCGTTTTGGGCCCTTTGGCTTCCGATTATTGGATTTAGGTGCGTTTGACTTGGGGGTGTCCTTTGGTCGTTGTTGATTTGGTGGCTCCTTGGGCTCAGGTTGGAGATCCACGGCCTTTTTGAACCGCGAGGACCCGGCCTGGGAAGCGCGGTTGAACAGCAGCTTCTTGCCGCCGGTACTGCTCCACCGGCGCCCTATCATGCCAGCGTGCACCGTCCGCGACGCTATTCTCAGCATTTTTACTCCGCGGCACGTATACTTTTGGATGATCTACGCGCTCTTGATAAGGCTGGGAATCCGAAACTTTTCAATGAAATTTTATGTAACGGATGACTAATATCACTTGATTTCCATTCCGGCGACACCATCACTATTCCTTTCATGGTAATGTCTGTGGATTTTGGGGGGCCGGCCCCCCAAACCCCCCGTAGCTGGGGGCAAAGCCCCCAGGCCCCCTGTTTCTAAGAACAAATAAATATATTTTGGTTTAGACTACATAAATAATAATAATTCGTACATGTCATATGTCGTATGCAAAAAAGATAACAATACAATCGCGTTAGACCAGCAGCCGCTGACGAGACAATGAGCTGATGAGGTTGTCCAAGTCGGCAAAGTTAGAGTCGTCGTTAGCATATGAAAGGTGCCGCTTGGAGACAATATGGTCTGCAAACTTTTCATACCGCTCGTTGCAATTCTCGCAGTAGCCCGTCATCCTATCGCTCTTCTTCTCCTTCCTCGGTGCCGCCACGGCAGTAGGTACTGGCGCAGGAGCAGCGGCGCCCGCAACAGCGTTGGCTGGCATCCCCGAGGTACGGTGGTGGTCTTCCTCCTCCCGCGGCGTTGTAGCCGTCGTAGGCGCAGTGTTTGGCGCTGGGTTGGAGGTGATGGGCGCAGGACGCCCCAGCACCTTGCGCTTGAGGTTCGTAATCTCCCTCGACGCGAATTGAGGCAATTGCTGCCCCGGCTCGCCGGACTGCACGACCGACCGCGTCGCCGAGGTCGAATTGGACTTTTGGATCCCCGACGCCGCGACATCATACACCGCATGGTGGGCCGTCTTGTAGTGGTCCTCCGTGACAAGCCGCTTGACGGGCTCGGCCGGCTTGGGCTGCGTCTCGGCCCACTTACGCTTCGCGCCCGGCTCCTCCGCAGACTGGTGGATCCGCGCCGTCGCCGGGTCCGCCACACGCTTCTCGCTGCTGTTGGCGGCCTCAATGCCTCGCTTATAGTGCGTGGGCACGTCGCACACGAACGGCGACCGCCCCGCAGACGTAATGCGCAATTGCGGCCACCACGTCGCCTCGGCCTCGTGGCGGAAGTGATAGTCCTTGATAATCGTCGGCTTGTACTTGTGCCCGACGTCCCACACCAGCAGATACTCCGCCTTGAAGTAGTGGTAGTCGTCGCGCTTCGCGGTCGGGTCGCGGTCGGTCGGCCCAATGAGCTTCTCCTCCTGCAGCAGCGTCGACAGCTTGTTGCTCTCCGTCTTGTCGCCACGCGTGAACGGCGACCGCCCATACAGGTTCGTGAGGAACCGCAGCAGCTTGTCGTACGTCCACACCTTCATACCCGCGTTCTGCGCCTTGACCAGCACGTCGCCGGCATGGCTCCTGTCCGGCACGGCCCGCTTCGTGACCACGATCGTCACCGTGTTCTCGAAGAACGCGGCCACGCCGCTCGACAGCTCCTCCAACACGGGGCGCACCTTGTCCACCGCCGCCGCGTCGACGCAGTCAAAGTAGAACACCGTCGACGCCATGATCTTGCGCCATTCCCGCTGCCACTCCTTGAGGTCCCGCCCCTCCAGCGGCCGCGTCTGTGGCCGTCGTGTCTTCTGCGGGCTCCGCACCGCAGGCTGGTTCACGCTGTTCTCTGCTAGCGGAGCGCGTGACATTGTCGGTGCCTAGTCGGTTTTTGGTGTCGGTCGGAGCTTTTAAACACAAAATTCACCATCTCGCCCGCCCGCCCACCACCACCACAATACCCATCCTCGGCAAAAGGCTGCTCGCAATTGAAATGGCCGCGGGCTGCTCTCGTGTACTTGGGGGGCCAGCCCCCCAAACCCCCCGTAGCTGGGGGGTGTCACCCCCCAGACCCCCCTCCTCTACTCTTCTTCTCTTCTTCCTGACGTTTAGGTACATGTCTTTAAATGAATAGTTGCTACGCGATAGATTGTTTAAATGTGTAGCTGATTGTCACAGTGTAGGCTGTAAACGCGAAAACACGAAATTGGAGACCCTGTTACTACTCGTAAAGGCTGTTTAACGCGGAAATTCAATTAGAGCCGCACGAGCCGCACGAGCCTCACCACCTTACCACAATGTCGGTCCAATAACCAGTAAACAGTTTAATATATCAATTAACCACGTCATGGAATGCGCAAGTAAAACCTATTTGTACACCGTATCAAAGCTGACCAAATCGCCATTGGCACCCAGTAGTGTCGCCCAGGGACACTGCTGTATGACAGACTTACGCGTCTTCATTTAAAATTAAAACACCACTCTGTGCAACACTTTCACTTGAGGCACAATGTATTTCACTCTGAGTCTCCACTGCCGTCAATGGTCAATAGTCTAATTTGGACGCACTGTGTCGTTGTTGGTATTAACAAACCAAGATATGAGTAGTGTAGCCAATTGGCACATTGTGATTTGAGAACGCTAAGTAAGAGGACTAAAGGCTGAAGCGGTCAAGCGTTTAGAAGTTAATTGCCTCAGCATAGGAAGAGGGGGGTCTGGGGGGTCTCCCCCCAGCTCCGGGGGGTTTGGGGGGCTGGCCCCCCAAATGACACTGGTGGCAATGCGCGATAGTAATTGGTAGTAGCGCGGTGGGGGGAATTTATGTATTACTATTAGGGATCGCGATAAAAGAAAAGAACGGCAAGACAGTTTGAAAGGGGGGTCACATTAATATACAGCGGCCTCTGCGTTTCTTCTTGGCCGGTGGTTGCTGCTGCTGCTGCTGGTCATAGTACTGGCGCGGCGGATTGCGCTGGTAGAGGTCGTCGACTGTGTGGTACTGCTCGAACTGCTGCTGCTGCTGGCGGAGCTGCTGGTCGGGGAAGGCGTGGTGGTAGTTGTAAGATGCTGGGTTAGTGTTTGTGTAGCCATTGAGCTGCTGCGACGTAGAAGTCGGCGCCTGCGGCGGCGCTTGCTGGAGATACTGGTCCTGCGCCTGCTGCTGGCGGAGGTGCTGTTGGTATGCAATGGGGTCGCGGATGAGGCGGCACTTTCTGGCGCATGCGAAGAAGGCGTTCTCCGTGTTGATGTTGAGCTTGGCCGAGGACTCAAAGAAGGGCACGTTGCCGAGCTCGCGGGCCAGCGCCTCGCCCTCCTGGGTCGACACCTGCCGCTCGTGCGAGCGGTCGCACTTGTTGCCGACGAGCACCAGCGAGTACGCGTCCTCCTCCTCCTTGACCCGCTGAATCTGCGAGTAGTAGTTGCGCACGCGCATGAACGAAGACCGCGATGTGATCGAGTACACGAGAATGAAGCCCTCGCCGTCACGGATCCACTGGTCCCGCAGCGCCGTGAACTCTTCCTGGCCCGCCGTGTCCAGCACCTCTAGAATCGCGGGCTGGTCGTCGATGACCACGTTTTTGCGGTACGAGTCCTCGATCGTCGGGTCGTATGTCTCGACAAAGTGGTTCAGACACAGCTGGATCGTCAGCGCCGTCTTTCCCACGCCGCCATCTCCGAGCACAATGAGTTTATACAACGGGTTGGACTCCCGTCGCGAGGCCATCTTCTATCAAGTTTTTTTTTTTTTTTCACGCCCAAATGTCGCTCCTGCTACGTTTCTAGTTCCTTTTTTTCCCTCTCTCTCCCGGACAAGTGTCGCCAATTCACGCCAACCAAATGTCGCCAATTGAATGTCGCCAAATGGGATATGTGCCGTCGGTGTCTTCCTCTATACGTCACCCCTCCGAGGTTCGAATCCGTGCTGGCGTCGTGTCGTCCGTACTGGCGCTTCTTGTCGTCCGTGCTGGCGCCGTGTCGTCCGTCGTGGTGTCCGAAGTGTCGCCCTAGCAAGTTCGCTGCCCTCTCTACGCAAAATGGGCCAAAAAATGGGGGGAATATTCAATGGTAGGTGGTCGGAGGAGAGAAAAGGCGGCCGCCTGTGAGGGGCTCGTTCGATTGGGAGCCCTCCCCTGCCTGCTCCCTGCGGAGCACCGACCACTCATTCACACACTCGCCGCGGGCTCCACCACCACACGCTTACCAGCGCTGCTGCTTGACCCCCTCCCCCTTTTTCCCCCCTGTTGTTGGCGGCCCCCTTCTTTCTTCTTCTTCTTTTCTTCTCTATTGCTGCCAAGCCCCCTCGGGTGGTACTGGGGCCATTTCCCGGCGCGTTGGACGGCGTGAAAACATGCCACACTTACATTAATTGGGGGAGCGCTGGCGACCCTGCCTTGGAGGCATATATGCGGCCGAATGGGGCAGGTGGTCTCGCCCCTATAGCATCTCATCGGCGTATTTGAATGCAGAATTGATAATATATGTACAAAGCTAGCCCTATAGGATCTATTGCGGGAGTTCATTTATTTTACAACTCGCGCCGCACATGCCCTTTATCTTCTTCTTCTGTTATTGGCTATCAGTGGGTTCTTGCGCGGCGTTGCTACGGGCGGTACGTAGCCCGTTGTTTGGTATTGTTTCTTTTTTGTAGTTATCCGTCGTGGTCAGTGGTGAATGTGGTACTCGTGTGTTGCGAGCCATTTGTTACGCGCTGGTTAGAGGCGTAACAATTACTCCTCGAGGAACGGCTTGTTGAGCGGCGCGGAGCGCCGCGTCCACACGTCCTCGCTTGACCCATGGGCCGCCTTCTTGCGGGCCAGCGCCTCCTTGTAGAACTGTGCAATCTTCACCTTCTGCGTCTCCTTGTCGTCGAGCTTGGTGCGCAGACAAAACATCATCTTGGCCCGCTTCTCCTTGCATGCGTTCATCTCCCCGTACCGGTATATGTTGCGGAACTGCCCTCCCACGGAGTAGCACTGGTAGAGCTCGTCGAAGGCCTGTGTGCACGACATTTCCGTCGGGAACGACGTCACTTCGTACCGCACCGGCTCCGGCTGCTCGAGGCTCTCCAACAGCTTTTTCTCGTCGTCCTCCATGGCAGTGAAAAATTAGTTTTGTCGCTTCTTCCCAACCTTCCGACCACCGTCTTTATATTCCATACCACCCAAACCCCCCCTTTAACTTGTACTGTAGATTAGCTATTGATATAAAGAAAGATATACACATGTAATTCATAACAGAGTTGGTTACTCCAGTAATGCATTGTATTATTGGGACAAACAGTTATGAAGACATCGCTACACGAGATTCTTGTCTTTAAGCATTATCCTCGTTTATTATATATAGTCAATGCAACGGGGCGTGTATCAAAGATCGTAGCAGGTGCTGATTATTATTATACCAGAAAGGTATACGGTCAATAAATATAGTACAGTCTAGAGAGAATTAAAGAATTAGGTTGCCTTAAACGCCTGGCGCACCGTGAGGATAAAGCCACTCTCGTCCTCGCCGACACGCAGAGTCTCGAGTTCCTTGAGCATCTCGGACCGGTCCCCGTAGAGACGGCACTCCATCGCGGTGAGAACCCCCAATGCAGTCCGCAGCAGGACTCCATCCCCTTCAAAGATCATAATGTCCCACACCCGCGACGTGACATCGATTGGCAGCCGCCCGCAGAACATGCAACGGATCATCGGGTCAAGGTACGCCGCAGGAGAGAGCCGCACCTCACCCAGGTGCTTGTACAGGCTCGGCAGCTTGGCATTGAGCACTTTGAGGAACGAGTAGTAGTAGTTGTTGGTCGTCTGCTCGTCGCCAAGGAACACCGCGCGGACCAGCGGCGCGTCGTCCAGCAGGTTGGCCATGGCCACAAACGCCTCGTACTTGCCCATGTTCAGCAGCAGCATGGCGGCAATGGCGCTCATGCCCGTGCGGTAGCCAACGTGCGGCTGCAGCGCGGCGTACGCTCGCAGTACCGCCACCAAGTCCTCGTGCAGCGGGCCGCACTCGCGGTCAAAGATCTTGAGCTCGGGCAGCGTACCAGACGCGTCCCGCACAATCTGCTCGACGCAATTGCACGGCTTGGCGACACACTCGTCAAAGAGCGCCGGCGTGATTTGCAGCCGGTTGCCAATCTTACGCCGCCACACGTTGGACCGGAACCGCGGCGGGATGCCTCGCCACCACAGCTCGCGCGTCTTGGCCTCCTTGCACGCCGTGTCAAAGCGCGGAAGCACGCGGTCCTGCCACTCTGCTTCGTCCTTGGCCTCCTGCTTGCGCCGCGCCTCCTGCTGCTGCCGCTTCTGCTCCTGGCGCTTCTTGTCGGCGAGAGCAACCTGCTGCACCAGGCGCTGGTACTCGTCGCGGTGCTTGCGCTCCTCCTCGGCAGACTTGGGCGGGAGGTACGTCGGCCGCGTGCGGCTCACGACCCGCGTCTGTACGACCGGGTCGGTCGTGATGCGCCGCTTGGGGCTCAATTGCGGCGCCAGGGACGGCAGCGGGTTCGACGACCGCCGCGACGGCGTCGGCTCGGCCTCGAGGCCCGGCATGGCCTGGAACTGCCGCGTCAGCGCCTCGGCGTCCTCGCCGAGGCCCTCAATGCCGTTTTGCAGCGCACGGCCGCTTTTCCTGCTCGTGGCAGTCGCCCGCAGCGCCGAGTCGACCTCGGTCTCTTTGATGGCGCTGAGGCCCTTGTGGTGCCCGCTGCTGGCAGCAGGCTTAATGCTAGAATTAGGTTTCGCGCCCAGGCGCGCGAGCGGATGGTTCTTCTTGGCCCCGGCAAGCTGCTGCTGGGCATACAGCGCCGGGGAGAGAGGAACGTTCCAAATGCAAGAGTCGTCAAGATCGTCACCGTCGTTGTCAAACTGCTGCTCAATCTGCTTGCGCGTGAGCTTGCTCGACGGGCGCCGCGTCGACGGCAGCCGGGAGGTCGACGCGACCTTCCGCAGCGACCCGCCGCCGCCGGCACTGCTAGCTCCCTGGCGCGACAGTGCAAAGTCCGGGTTGCTCGTCAGATCAATGTCAGCCGCATGAGCCGCATGAAACGGGGCTTTTTGAGCCGCATTAGGTGTGGCGCGCAGCAGCCCCACCGACCGGTGCCGGGTCAGGTTCTTACCCTGTCGCGGTACGCTGCCCGCCGAGGCCGGCAGCGACGTGTGCTTGTAATTGTCTGGCAGCGAGTCCCGCCGCTTAATGTACTCGGGCATGGACTCGCGGCGCGACGCCAGTACATGGGAGCTCTGAGACTTGAGCGTGCTGATGGCGTACCCGTTGAGCTTGTGCGGGTCGATTATCGAGTTGGTCGCCGAGGTCGCGTCTGTCTCATACTCCTCGTCGAGCGAGTCCGAAGCGCTGCTCGCCGACGAGTTGCGCGACGCCCGCTCGTTGAGATATATGTCTTCAAAGTCGTCTGCCGCGACCGACACTGTCATCATTTTTTCAAGAGTGAGAGAGCGGTGCAAACTGCAAGCCAAAAAGTTGCTTATATAAAGCCCCAGCCGCAAAAACCCTTGTCACGCAAACGGCAAACCAGCTCACAAAAAAAAGCCTGATAATAAAAAAAAAACCGCGAAGGAAAAGTGTTGAGATGCCTTGTGTCCAATGCTGAAACAGCGGGCAGTTTGTTTTAAGGGGGGCCTGCGATCCCATTGTCGGGCGCTATTTCGGGGCCGCCGCGCGCGACCGCCAAAATGTACCGTGTCTCAGACATGCTACCCAAATCGAGCGCCCTGATCGCTAATCGGGAGTGCATATCTCGCGCACCCGCGACATATATATGCCACGCCAAAGCTTCCCACAAAGGGGTAGTGGACAACGACCATTGTAGAATATGCATCTCATTCATCGAAAACCGGCTACGTATCTGCATCTACGAGACAAGACAATTGAACAACTGACGAAAGTAGCCTAATTTGACAGGCCCATTGGTTTTTTTTGTTTGTTTGTTTCGATGGTGACGTTGACGTTGACGATGATGATGAAGGTGGTGAGCCGTTAAATAGATGAAGATAAAATGTCAAAAATTAAAGGGCTTTTTGACAGGTGGTGTATTATTATTATTTTTTTTTTCTTTGACTATTTACAAGTGTGAGGATATATATATATATAAAAGTGGATATGCGAAGTGGTTAGTGCGACTCGTCCTTGTCATGCCGCTTGAATAGGTTCTTTAGAAACCCTTTCTTGTTGCAATTGTCTGATGGTTTCGCCGAGTCAGCGGACCCGTTGGTCTCATTAGAGCCATTAGCAGTAGAGCCATTGGACTCGTTATTAACAGCAGAGCCACTGGACTTGCCATTGGCCCCGGCAGCAGCAGGCTTGTGAGAGTCGGACCGCCGGGCCGTAGTGTCGCCAAACGCCTCGGCCAATGCTTCTAGTAACGCCTTTTGCTGCGGCGTAGTAGCCCGCGGCGTCTTGACATCAAACGTCACCTGCAAGTCGCCCTTGTATCCCTTACGGTTGAGATGCGGCAGCCCCTGCTCCGGGATGGTCACAGTGGTGCCTGGCTGGGTGCTGGAAGGAACGTTGATCTGCACGCTTCGTCCGCCCAGCGTTGGAATGGCCACACGCCCACCCAGCGCCGCGGTGGTCATTGGAATGCTCGCAACGTAGAGCAGGTCGTTCTTGACCCGCTCAAACAGCTTGTGCGGCTTGACCCGCACCCGCACGTACAGGTCGCCCTTGGACCGCTGCACGTTGGACGCGCTCAGCACCGCAGGGCTGTCGCCGGCGCCGGCGACCTTGAGTCGCATGCCGTCCGCAATGCCTGGCGGAACGTCCACCGTCGTCGTCTTGCTCGTCTGCACGACCCCCTGCGCATGGCACGTCCCGCACTCGGCGCTCCGCGGAATCGTCACCCCAGACCCCTTGCACACACCACAGGTCGACGCCATTTGGAACCCGCCCTGCATGAGGTGTACCTGCGTGCCCGTGCCGCCGCACGCGCCGCACGTCTTCTTGCTCTGCCCGGCCTTGAGCCCGCTGCCATGGCATGTGCCGCACTCGTCCAGCGTCGTGTACTTGACCTGCACCGGCTTGCCCGTCGCCGCGTCCTCCAGCGTCACATGCGCCATCACCTCAATGTCGTCTCCCTTGTAGTGCATCATGCCCGAGCCGTGGCGCCGCCCTGCGCCGCCGGCCTGGCCCGAAAAGGCGCCAAAGATGTCCTCAAAGTTGAACCCTTGCGCGCCGCCCGCGCCGCCGCCAGCGCCGCCGAAATTGAACCCGCCAAAGCTGCCAAACGGGCTGTACGGGCTGTCGCTGCCGCCAAACCCGCCGTGCGCATTGCCACTCGAGTCGAACGCCGCAGAGCCAAACTGGTCAAACTGCGCCTTCTTCTTCTCGTCGCTCAGCAGCTCGTATGCGCTCTGGATGTCCTGGAACTTTTGCTCCGACCCGGCCTCCTTGTTCACGTCCGGGTGGTACTTTTTCGCCAGCTGGTAGTATGCCTTTTTGATCTCCCGCGCGCTGGCGCCTCTATCGACCCCGAGAGCCTTGTATGGGTCCTTCATCGCGAGCCGCTGCGCGCTCGCGTGGAATAAACGCCGGCCGCACACCGGCACCCGCCGGGGGAACACACTAATCCGCGTTCTAATCATTGGCTCCTTCGATATCCAAGGGTCGTTTCAATGTCCCATCATGACGAAAAATATATTTCTAGTTGCGCGTCGGAGCTCCGTTCTAGTGACTTCTAGATCTTTCGACCTCCCGCCATGACATAGTTAATGGGCAAGCATTTTATTTACAAGACCGGGTAAGAGATTGCTGGTGATAGCTGTGGATTTTGGGGCGTGCTATGATTATTTCGAGCTTCGGGGACGGCCCGCGGTCCATTTTTGATGCCAAATAGCGTTAAACTTGGAATCCGGTTACAGCCGTGCAATCTCTCCTCTTCGGCATTCCTTCGGGTTTCAAGGCTTATCTCATAAAGTCCCCTACTATATACTTTGCTGGTATATACGGTAAGATAGTGGGTAGGTTGGCGGTGAATCTGTAACTGTTGGTCAATTGATCAAAAGTCCCCTGGTATATATATTTTTACTGATATATTTGGAGTGGGTACGGTGACGATCGCCGCATTTATATCCGTTTTTGACTCTTTTTAATTGTCTAACGATGCATTGGTTAATAATCCAAGTGTCTGGATATAGCCTACTGGTAGCCCTTTTCGCGAATCTGTCTGTTAAATGAAGAGTCAATGAAAAATGTAATGAATCATATAAACAAATAATTAGTCCTACTTTTCAGGCATACTTTTGGTTCTGCTTAGCTGTGGGTAGGCATGTGGACATCAGCCTTGTTGCCCACGGCGTCCTCGCTTCGCCAGTGAGTGGTGACCGTCTTGTACTGGGTGAGGAACTGGACACCGGCCTTGCCGTAAAAGTTGAGGTCACCCAGGAAAGAGCCCTTGTTACCGGTGAAAGAGAACATTGGCAGCGGCACTGGGATTGGCACGTTGATGCCGACCTGGCCGGCCTCGATCTGCTTCTGGAACTTGTAGCCCGTGGCACCAGAGTTGGTGAAGATGGCAGAGCCGTTGCCGTACTTGTTGCGGTTGATGAGCGCAATGGCCTCGTCAAGGGTCTCGACCTCGAGCACCACCAGCACCGGGCCGAAGATCTCCTCGTCGTAGCATCGCATGCCTGGCTTGACCCCGGTGATGATGGTCGGGCCGACAAAGTTGCCGTCTGGGAAGCCCTCGACCTTGATGGATCGGCCGTCCAGCAGAATCTTGGCCCCGTCCTTCTCGGCAGAGTCGATAATGTCAAAGATTCGCTGCTTGGACTGTGGGGAAATGACTGGGCCCACGTCAGTGCCCTCCTCAAAGCCACCAGACACCTTGAGCTTCTTGGCCCGCTCGGCAATCTCAGAGACCCACTCACGGGACTCGCCAACAGTCACCAGCGCAGAGAGCGCCATGCATCGCTGGCCCGCAGCGCCAAAGGCAGCGCCCACAATGGCGTTGAGAGTCGCGTTCTTGTTGGCGTCCGGAACGACAATGGCGTGGTTCTTCGCGCCCAGGTTGGCCTGCACCCGCTTGCCGTTGGCAGTGCCCCGCTGGTGGATGTACTTGCCGGCCTTGTCGGAGCCGACGAAAGAAATGGCCTTGATTCGCGGCTCGTCGAGAATAAAGTCGACGGTCGGCGCCGCACCGTGCACAATGTTCACAACGCCCGGTGGGGCGCCGGCCTGGCGCGCCAGGTCCGCCAGCAGCACCGCAGCGCCTGGGTCCCGCTCAGACGGCTTGAGCACCAGCGTGTTGCCCGTCACAATGGTCAGCGGGATCGACCACAGCGGGATCATCGCCGGGAAGTTGAACGGGCAGATGGCCGCCACCACGCCGAGCGGCTCCCGGTACATCTTCGTCTCCATGTCCTTGGCGACCTCGAGGAAGGTGCCGGTGAGCTCGGTGGTGACGGCGCAGGCGGCCTCGGCGACCTGGAGACCCCGCAGCACGTCGCCCCGCGCATCGGCAAGCGTCTTGCCCTGCTCGAGCGTGATGGACGCGGCAAGCTCGTCCCAGTGCTCGCGGATGAGCCGCACAAAGTTGAATGCAATCTGCTGTCGCGACAGAATCGACGTGTTCTTGAACGTCTGGAACGCCTCGTGCGCCGCGTCGACTGCGGCTTTGAGCTCCGCCTCGGTCGACTGCGGCACCCGCGACACAACGTAGTTCGTCGCCGGGTCGTGCACGTCGATCCACTGCGTCGCCTTGGACTCGACAAACTCGTTGTTCACGTACCCTTTGGTCGTGCCCGGGTTCTCGATCTTGGCGTGGCTCGTGTGGTACAGCGCGGTGGCGGTCAGCCGCCCTACTGGCATTCCAAGCGATCCCATTCTGACTCTGGCTAGCGGCGCAAGTCTCTTGGACACTAGTCGGGACATTATAGTAGGAGGAAAAGGCTCTATGCAATGGCCTCTTAAAACCGCGTCTCTCCACTCGATTATATATCCCCAGCGTGTCTCGCGGCTAAATGCCACACCCCACACTCGGGGGTTACCCGCGCCGGTGGCCGGGGTCACTCCGAAGCTCGACCGAACCCTCCAGCTCCCTACGCTGGCACTCCACACGCTCTCCGCGACAGGCCGCCAGGCACGGGTGCGTTGCGTTCGCCTCCTCAATCGTGACTCGCAACTTGTCTCGACGTCCGGGTGACTCGTGGACACCACCCGTGCCGCCAGCCGCGCGAGCCGCAGCGACAAAATGGGCCCGGTGCCCCGAACGGGTTAGGCGCCGTTATCACCTCCCAATACCCCCACTCACTGCCACGGCCCGTAACCAAGTTGCGTAACAAATGTATCGTTACAGATTCTCCGTGCGCTGTTACAGTGATACTTGGGGGGCTAGCCCCCCAAACCCCCCTGAGCTGGGGGCCAGCCCCCAGACCCCTGTCACGGATTAGCCTCTGCAGTAGGGTACGAGTAATTGAGATATTGGCCATGTTTTTGCTAGTGTCCCGTTACCCCTGGTTATGCGGGAGGGTATATGAGGCGGAATAATGCGGCGTAGATAACGTCAAGCCGCACAGAAGCCGACGTTTTCAATCTTGTTTCGAATCTCATTATCTATGGTTCATTATTATATGTGCTACTGACAAATCCAGTACCTAAAACAGAATTGGCCTTACATTGCTTAGGTTTAGTATCTAGGTCCTGGAAAGGTACCCTCTATCGGGTGCCAAATAATGGATTCATTTATACGATACTTCTTTTTAATACCCAATGCTATCGACAAGAATGGTACTTGTAGCTATGGAGAACAACTACCTCTACTTCAATCGATCTCCTGGAGATAATCACCCAACTATAGGAATACTCTGGTCCAAGCGAGCTCTAGTTGTGAAAGCGCTGAAATTACATTAACCACCACTTTTTTGACCACAAACCAAAACGTCCATCATGTCACCCTAATCTGCAGGATAACCCACAACATATCAAGTACCCCGTAGATTCGAATCAATGGCCAGTTAAAACCCGCCGGTCGGCAAGCTTTGAGAGCACGTGACCTGGAGAACTCCAAGATGGGTTACCCGGCCGTGGCCCTGGGAGTAACCGGAGCCTCCGTCCCATTGGCCGAGCACCTCCCAAACGACTGAAAAAGATCTTTCCAGCACAAACTCAAGCCCGCTTGGAATATAAAAATGTTCGCTCGAACTGTTGCTGTAAGTGGCGGAGAGCGTGGAATGATTAGGCTAACTGGTTTGTAGCGACGAGTCCCGACTCTTGCCCGATCCATCCAGACCACCGCTATCAAGCGAGGTGAGTACGACACGATGAAAAGACTCCCGGGGTAGGGACGCTAACGGAGGCAGACTTGGTCAAGGACCTGTACCTTAAGGAGCTCAAGGCGTTCAAGCCGACTCCACGAACCGCCGCCGACGCCCAGGGCGAGGTCCGACAGTGGAACCCACCAGCGGCCCCGGCTGCCCCAAAGCTCGAGGCTGCCGAGGCTGATGCATTGGCCCAGTACGAGGCCCAGGAGGTCGAGGTCGAGGCTGCTGTCCCAGAGGGCGAGGACGCCCCAGCCTCCTCCATGGAGGAGTGGTTTGTTGTTGAGGACACCTTTGCCCAAACTGAGGCCCACCACTAAGTTATAGAAAAAAACCTCAATCCTTGAATCCAAAGAAGCATGATGATTTGTACGGTAACATGGCGTAGTTTTTGAGATTTCATTGCGTAGTTCGTCGCATTTGTTATACTTTTTCGAGACTGCAAGGTAGTTGGCTACATTTACACTTTCGAGATGAAATGCGTTGTCTGCTTTTTAAAGCAGCGACAAGATATATACAAGTTTGGAGCAAACATTGTGAGTGTCAAGCCACTGGACTCCTCAATTGACGGCAATACTGCTCCATCAATTGAACAAAATAATTAGTCTGGGGTGCTCCGAGGGCTTCGGAGAATTATGTTATGTGAGTGTTAGAATACATTAGTCGTATGAAAATAGTACAATGCTAAAAATTTTTTGGGCGGGCTCAAGGAGGGGAGGGAATTATTTGACCTTGTAGCCCTTGGCTCGGAGCCGCTCCAATCGCTCCTCTCGGAGCTTCTTTCGCTCCTGCTCAACCGCCTCGTCGTACACCAAGCACTCGTCCAGACCCTTGCCGGCCGGAACCATTGGCAGGACCGGAACCTTCTGGTCGACAACCACCTCGCAGAGCACAGGGCCCTCCGTGTCGAGCATCTTCTGGATGCCGGCCTCAAGGTCCTCGAGCTTCTCAATTCGAATGCCCTTGACGCCATGAGCCTCAGCAAGCTTCATGTAGTCGGGGTTGAGCTGGTGGGTGTGCGCGTATCGGTCCTCGTAGAAGAGAGACTGCCACTGGGTGACCATACCCTGCTCCTCGTTATTCAGCACAACGGCCTTGATGCCAATGTTGTACTGCGCAGCAGTGGAGAGCTCGGTCAGAGTCATGTTGAACGACGCGTCGCCGTCAATGTCAATGACAGTGGCGTCAGGGCAGCCGACCTTGGCGCCAATGGCCGCCGGCAGGCCGTAGCCCATCGTGCCGAGGCCGCCAGAGGTGGCAAAGGACCGCGGGTGGGTGAATCGGAAGAACTGCGCCGCCCACATCTGGTGCTGGCCGACTCCGGTGGTGATGATGGTCTTTTCCCGGTTATTGCTGGTGAGCTTGGAGATGGTCTTGATGACGGTCTGCGGCCGGATTCGCTCGCCCGGCACGTCCTTCTCATAGGCGAATGGGTACTTTTGCTTCCACTCGTCAATCTTGGACAGCCACTCGGATCGCGCAGACGCCTCCACAGGCTTGACCAATGGCAGGAGCTTGGCCAGGTTGGCGCCCACGTCGCCCTCGACGGCCTCGGTCGCCTCGACCACCTTGTTAATGTTCTTGGGCAGGATCTCAAAGTGGATAATGCCGCCACGGCCCTCGAGCGCCGCAAGTCGTGCGGCAGGAGCAAACTTGGTGATGGTGCCCGTGACTCGCTCGTCGAATCGGGCGCCCAGAGCAATGATCAGGTCGGCCTGCTGGATCGCCCGGTTGGCGTACGCAGAGCCGTGCATGCCCAGCATGTGCAGCGACAGTGGGTCGTTCTCGTCAAACGACCCGAGGCCGTGCAGCGTCGTCGTGACGGGAATGTTGGCTCGGTGCGCCAGCTCCCGCAAGAGCTTGGACCCATTCTCGCTCTGCACGATACCGTTGCCAGCATAGATGATCGGCCGCTTGGCCTGGTTGATCAACGCCGCAGATCGCTTGATGGCCTCCTCCTGGAACTGCGAGACCGCCAGCGCCGACAGGTGCGCCAGAGACTTGGACGGCAGGGTCGACTCGGTTGGAATCGCCTCCTGGAGCATGCCGCCGCTAATGTCCTTGGGCAGGTCGACGAGCACAGGGCCCGGCCGGCCCGAGTTGGCGATCTCAAACGCCTCGTTGAGCCGCCGCGGCAGCTCGGCGAGGCTCTTGACCATCACGTTCCACTTGGTGCACGACCGGGTGATCCCCACCACGTCGGCCTCCTGGAACGCATCCGTGCCAATGGCCCGGGTCGCGACCTGGCCCGTGATGACAACCATGGGCGTGCCATCCGACAGCGCATCCTGCATTGGCGTCACCACGTTGGTCGCACCGGGACCAGAGGTCACAATAACAACACCGGTCTTGCCGGTGGCTCGAGCGTAGCCCTCAGCCATGTGGCCGGCGCCCTGCTCGTGTCTTGGAAGAATGAACTTGAAGTGCGGCGAGTTGTAAATGCCGTCGAAAACCGGCAGAATGGCGCCTCCGGAGTAACCAACTAAAAACCCATCAGGTTAGCGCATTAAATACGAGACCCTCGATAAGGCAAAGACTTACAGATCGTGTCGACATTGTGTCTCAGCATCATCTCGTGGAAGATCTGGCCACCGGTAAGGCCGATGAAAGAGTCATCCATGGCCGCCTTGGGCGCCGGGGCATCACTAGCAGCCTCGTCCACCTCGGTATTAAAAGATGGCGCTGGCCGAGGCCGGGTGCTAAACCTGGGTTAGTACAAGCCATTCCCTAAAGGCATAGGAAAGGGGAGGACATACATGGTGGGATCATGGGGTTTTGTCCGCGAGTAGTTACCAAGAGATGCAGATGTATTCGAGCTCTTGGAGATGTGTCTCTTCAAAGAGGACTCCATACGTCGCGCCATGGCGCGCGACGCCATAGGACGGCATCTTATGGCTGCTCTGAGCATTTCTGTTTTTTAGTAGGATAGTAAAGCAGTCTGGGGGAAAGGAAAAAGACCAATAGTCTCGTTTTATATATATAAATCAAACGTGAGAGGCTGTTCAAAAAGTGCTTGTTCCGATATCGGCGCCGTCGTCGGGTCTTGGGGGTTATTCAAGAAACCAATCAATTCAAGGCCAGGGACGATCTGAGATGGTATCCAGCAAATAGAGTCTGGAAAAGACGAAAGAAGATGAGCTTCGTGTCAAGAAAAAAGTTTGTATGTTCCGAAGAGGAAGGGGGGGGGATTGGAATGACTTTATACAACCGCCAACCCTATGAAAAATAAAAAATTGACTCACTGCTGTAGCGTATCGGGTCTACGACTCATACTTTCCATGTCGCTTTTCACCACGAACAGCGCATTATGCGGAGGAACGGAGTGGTACCGGTTATCGCTCCGCTTACGGCCTCCTGTGCTTGGCTCTTCCACATGTCAGCACTTCCGTCTCCACATGTACGTACACACACGCTCCAGCAGCCGTAATAATTCAATGTCGATTTCAATGGATTTACTTCTCCGCAGTGAGAGGGTCTTTTTTTTGTGATAATCTTCGTCAATGCCTACTAGGTGAATTTTTCCGAGATTTGCTTTTGCGGTAGCGGAGGTTGGTGGAGGACGGAGTTAACTCCCAGCCGCGTAGAATTACTCATTTCTGTGTGAATTACTCATTTTTCCCCAGATCCGAGGGATCATCCCATTGATTGAGTAGCCGATGGGCTATAATGGCAATGCGCCATATATACAACTAGCAAAACACATGCAATTCCAACGCTACGTCACTAGCTTCCGATGGCTTTTGCTACATTCACTGCAGGCTTTGGAGAAGGCACTAGGTAAAACGCCATCAATTGCCCGAGACGCTAGACAGCTAATCCGGGGGTCCCCAGATTTGATGAATTAATGGAGTACGGTCGTCAATTATACAATTGCAGTGTTAATAATAATAAAAAATAGAGATGCTAGTTCTTCTCTGCCTCGAGAACGTCGCGTAGCTTGTCGCCATCCTCCTGGGTCTTGACCCGCACCATATAAGTGGTCGGCTTGCCATCCGCCTTAAAGTCAATGATCTTGACCTGGCCCTTGCCTTCCGTCGTGTACTTGATCTGGGATCGCAACAGCACGTTGAGAATAACTCGCCCAGAGCCCTCTGCCCGGATCAGCGCTCGGCTCTTCTTCGTTTCCTTGTGAGTGAGCACCCGGAGAATGCCAAGGCCCTGCACTTTGAACTCCCCATCGACAAGCTCGTAGAGCTTGGCCCGCTTCTCGTATTTGACGTCTTCTTCCTCCTCGCCAGGGCCCTTCTCAGACAAATCGTGTTCAGCCGCGGGGGTGGTTGCAGCAGAATCATTCGTCGTGTCAGTCTCTACCCCTTCAGCCGCACCCTTGGTCGGTTCCTCCGCCTTTTTCACCTCTTCCTTCTGCGCTGATCCAAACGAGAAACCTGTCGTTGGCGCGTTGAATGTAAAGGGCTTGGTGGTAGTGCCGCTGGCAGAGCCGAACAGGCCATTGGAAGTGGTCGACTTGGCATTGTCGCCAAATGTGAACTTGGGCTTGTCCTCGGCGGGCTTTTCAGTGGTCGAGGCGCCAAAGCTAAAGGCCGGCTTGTTTTCACCCGTACCGCTACTGCTGCTGCCAAAGCTAAACGCAGGTTTGCTCTCACTCGTGCTGCCAAAACTGAATGCTGGCTTGCTGCTGCCAGCGTTGGCGTTGGAAGTAGCACTATCAGCAGACCCAAACTTGATACCCTTATCTGGTGTCCACGTAGTAGTAGGTGCACCAAAGCTGAATGGCTTGGCCGGGGCTGCAGCCTGCTCCTTTGGTGGCTCCTCCTCCTTCTTTGGCGCATCAAACTTGAATACACTCTTCACCGGCCCCGTGGACTCGAACTTGAACCCAGTACCACTCTTAGACTTGTCTGCCTCACTGGTCGGCTTGTTGAAGGAAAATGGACTATCCTTAGTAGTTGGCGGAGCGGCCAGTGTGAATTTGGGGCCCTCGACCTTGATCTCATCGTCCGTATCGTCTGAATCGTCCTTGGTGGTCGATTGCGTAGTAGCTTTTGGCTTTTCAACATCCGTCTTATCCGCCTCAGTAGCAGTAGACTTTTGGGCCGCGGCTTCCATTGGTGCTTCGCTGGTTGCCGTGGTTGGCTTGCCAAACTGGAACAGTGAAGGAGCAGGCTTTGCCTCTGCTGGCTTGGGCGCACCAAAAGAAAACGGCTTTTCACTTGAGAATGATGGTCCTCCAAACGAAGGCTTGTCTGTTGGCGGTGCAAACATTGGCTTATCATTTGCCGGAGCAGATGATGACTTGTCGCTTGTGACAGATGTGGTCGAACCAAACGAGAATGCTGGTGTGCTGGCTGGCACGGATTTAGCCTCCACAGGCTTGGCGTCGGGCTTGCTAATTGACCCCGATTCAATCTGGTTAGAGAAAGTAATGTACTGTTGAACTGTCTTTGACCAATCGGCATAAACATTGTCCTTGACCAAATCATTCAACTTGGCGACAAACTTTTCGTTCAGCGCTCGTCGCTGCAACAGCTTATCATTATTAGAAGGGCCATTACTGGGCGCAGTGCTAGCTGCAGGCTTGGACAACGTCGAAGCGAATGGGTTCGCTGGAGCAGCCGCTGGAGCGCTTCCAAACGAAAACGGGTTCGATTTGGCAGCTCCAGCAGCAGCCGTCCTGCGTGAGCGCGGGACAGCAATCTTTCTCCGGGACATGACAGAGGCATCGGCCTTGGTCACCTGGTCAATAACGTCGTCCTCGTCATCAGGATTCTCACGAGTGATCTGGCTCTGATTTGTCCTCTTTCCCGACATTCTTGTCACCCTGTCAAAAATGCTCCAAAATGTTCAATTTGCGCGTCAAAATATATCCCCCCACAGGTAATATATATAAATATATCCGAACGCGTTTACCAATTGAACGACGCGATAATGTATACAAAACTGATGATTCGATG
The DNA here is from genome assembly GCA_003705765.3 of Blastobotrys mokoenaii. NCBI lineage: Eukaryota > Fungi > Ascomycota > Dipodascomycetes > Dipodascales > Trichomonascaceae > Blastobotrys > Blastobotrys mokoenaii. Next base: position 83,392 of record PPJM03000017.1, read on the forward strand.
CAACTATCAAATTCCCATCTGCACAATCAACTGCTATCCAATGTTTAGGTCCATTTTGGGGTATAATCCTAATGGGGCAATATCAATTTTTAGGGCTACGTGGTCACGTGCTTCGGTAGAACTGAGATGGGGGAGGCGCGCACGCAGAACCATGCGCATACCATGGACTCGACCACTCCCAAGTACTCATGCGGCTTTCTCGTAATTAAGTTAATCCTGGGGCCGCGCCGGATTGGAAAAAACTCCCATACGCAAAACTCTCATTTTTCTTTCGTTCTTTGCAACAAATCGACGACAAATCGACACCATAAGAGTATGTGAGAACCGAACCCAAAAAAGAGATCTTGTTGTTATCGGCAGACTGGCGAGAGGGAATATTTTGAAGAAATACCCAAAGTGGAACGATCTTTCCTTTTCGTGACGACTCTCCAGGCAACCTCTCAACAAGAAGGAAAATAACAGAATTGAAGTGCTAACATCATCTGTAGAATGCCACCAAAAGTTCAACAGTCCAAGGCCGCTAAGGCTGCCGCCGCTGCCGCTGGTGGTAAGAAGTCTAAGAAGAAGTGGAACAAGGGTAAGGTCAAGGACAAGGCTCAGCACCACGTCATCCTTGACCAGCCACTCTACGACCGAATCTTCAAGGAGGCTGCTACTTACAAGCTTGTTTCCGTCTCCGTCTTGGTCGATCGATTGAAGATCAACGGTTCTCTTGCTCGAGTTGCCCTCAAGGACCTCGAGGAGCAGGGCATCATCAAGCCAGTTGTTAACCACGCCAAGCAGCTCGTCTACAGTAAGTTTCCCTGATATTGGTTGATTTTTGTGCACTGCTAATCCGTTTATAGCCCGAGCCTCTGGTTCCGAGTAAAGTACTGGTCTCTGTAAAAAATATGAATAATTTATGATGAATTATGGCTGTAATTGATTAATTGAATGGTCTTGACCTGTTCCTACTTCGGTAGCTCTCTAGACGTATTCATTTGCTAGCACAGTAGTACAGTGGAGCCTGCTGAGAAAAAAAATCTCGCCCCGCCGAGTTCTCTGGTATGTTGAACGGTGTGCAATTTTGAGAACGTCATGTTGAAGTTCCCGAAGGTATAAATTTTCCACCGGAAATTTTCTTCCTCTTCTTTTTTCAACCAACATTTTTTTAATGGGTAAGTTATAACTAGCTGAAAAAATGGCTCTTTTGCATTCTTAGATGATTATAACCAATAATTTTGTTCTGAGGAAGTATATGCAGGACCAACAAATTATAGGAATTCTTCGTTTATGATATTTATTCAAAAGAGCTGCCTTAATTTTTTTTCTTCAATTGCTAGTTTTTTACGGTTTGCTAACAGGAATAGTATGTCATTATACACGCAAGTGAAGATGACTGGACAACTCTTGAAGACATGTTGAGAATATGATGAAATCCTCACACTTCTGTTCGGCGAATGGATATATGTGCTTGAACAAAACATGCATCACCATCTGACCCTTTTTCATTTGTCTTCAAGAGGTGACATCCGTCTACTGCTTCAGGCGGTGTTGACAAATTCTAACTTATTTAACTAGGAGTTGCAATTTTAAAGATAGATTGCAATTTGCCATTTAGTACGAGGTACGTTATCTCTGGTTAGGATTTGGAGAGGGCCGCAAGCTTTTTTTTCTGAGTGATGATAAACTATACATCAGTTCTGCTTCTGACCACTTCATGAAGACAGCAACCATACCAAAGCTCAATTTTTCTGACCCAAAAAACTTGATTGCCCTTTCTGAATCTGAAATTCGTCAAAGAAACTAACAATTTTAGTTACATAGAATAAAAACAGGTACATATATATTGCACATTAAAAATATTTGTCGCAAATAAAAGAGGCTGGTTATAAGCACTATTAATATCCCCGTAAGCTATAAGAACCCGCATTTTAATTGGTGTCTGTCCCAGGGATATTATTTTTGGCACATGACGGACACGCTCAAAACGCTCATGGACACTCGATTTCCCCGTACTCTGCATACTATATAAAAGAGGTGTGCCACCCGACTTTCTCATTTTTCACCATCGCATATTTATACTTGATCCTTTTTGATTTTAAAGAGCTTTTTTTTCTTGTAGTTTTATATCAATCTTCCGTACCAAGGAAGAAAAAGTAGATTCGGGAACGCGTGTGGGGTCCGATGCAATCTCATCGATCTCTTTAAATTTCAGATACCAAGGTAGTAAGTTACACGAAAGAAATTATCACAAAAAAATAGAAATCGAAATCACTATGTATGGCTATGGAAGCATAGAATACCAGCATCACTACGGGCATGAAGAAATGGGCCAATATGAAGAATATGAATATGAGGAGTACCAGCCGCAGCACGACCAGCCCCACCACCAATATGAGTACAGCCACCCCAGCCACCAGCGGAATTATAGCCCGCCCAATGAGGGGTATTACGAGTATGGATATGACCGTAGCCATTATCAGCACCATAGCCCTGGTAGCAATAGCGGATACGGAGTAGCGAGCTCTCACTCAGGCTATAACAATTACTATGGCGATAACCGGCGCAACTACTACACTTACGACGATCGAAATGACAACAATCCAGCATACGACAATCGAAATAGCTACAATGGACCATATTACTACGACCGCAGAGCCAGTCAATTTGATAACAGTACGCGGTCGAGCGCCCACAGTTCGCAGAATCATTCTCGGTCGTTTTCAGTGTCGACCCAGCCTACCACTGTAACGGAACCACCGGGTGAAAATGAGCGAATTGTAGCAGATCAATTGAATATCACCAGCCTAAAGTCCTTGGGGCTCAATGATTCGCGGTATATTGTTGAAACGGACTTTACATGGTTCATTGATAACTGGAACACACTGGCCAAAGACTCTGCCGGGCTCGTGCTCGGGCCCCCAGTTTATATTGAAGGATATTACTGGAACATACGGCTATATCCAAACGGAGAAGCGTCCGGTACCACCGCGGCGGATACAAAAGCAGGGGAGAGACAAGTCGCCATCTATCTCAAAGCTCGGCCGAAACGTAGCAATTGCATAGACTGGCCGGTGTCTACAGAGTATACGTTTACGGTGTGGAACCCAACCGACTCGGAGAAGTACATTACGAAGCAACTGCAGAACCAGACGCTGAGCTATACTTCGACGATGAACGGTATCTCAGAACTTGAAACAGTATCGAACCTCCGGCAGAAACGTATCATCTCGGATCAAAATCAGCTCAACATTACGGTGCATCTCAAGTTTATTAAGAGTAGTGTATACGGAAGGTAAGCGGCATGTCAATGGACACAATTCATGATAGCTCTACAAGATTCAAGATGGAAAATCAATTGCTAAAGCTCAACTATTGAACAATTTACTTGGTATACTTGTCAATGTTGGACGAGATGAAGCTCTTTTTAAGGTTAGCGATGAGGGAGAACGGAGGCCACAAATATGGGTCAACTTACAGTGATCTTCTCGTCTCGGGACTTGACGCTGTCGGACTTGTTCTTAATATCAGTGTGCATGAATTTTTCCTCAGCGTAGTCAACGCCCTTAGAGATATAAGAGTCGTACTTGCCGTGGGACTCGGTCTTCTGCTCAGTCTTCTGCTCGGACTTGTTGTCGTTGTTGTTGTTATTGTTGTTGTTGTTGTTGTTGCTCTCCTCCTTGCCAGAGAAACTGGACATGGCGTCCTTGACAAACTCCTTCTGTGCTGCTTCCTTGAGGAAATCCATTGTTAACCCTGAATGTATATAAAAGAGAGGAAAAAAGAGAAAAAGGGCAGAGAGGATACGTATTATATAGGGCGGCACCCTATACTTAATGAAACATCCGATGTCTGCACGCCCTCCAGCTGTCAAAAACGCCCCGAAGCTTCTGCCGGTTCAGCCCACATATTAGGGGCTGTGCTATACTTTACCGACGCCCTCCGCGTATATTTCGGCCCGCCCTTAGACAAAAAGGGGGTGTGAGTCGCCCGACCTGCGTTTGACTCAATATATGAGGACAAGTTTTGAGTTTTATATTGATGTATGTGTAGCAAGGAGGCAGTCTCTCCTCACATACATTCCTCGCACAAGTCTTGAGCTCCGCTCTAGTCCCTGGCCACACACCCCATTGGCAGCCCTGTGTCATGCCTAAATGAGTCTGCGCAATGTATTCTGTGCATTGTATGAGCGAGCCGCGGCCCCGATCGACGTAGCGAAACGCATGTCTCGCGACATATGCAAGATACTACGTATGATATGCGTGGCCCGGCTAAAGCGGGTAAACTCCAAGGCTCGCCTCCCCGAGGGTCTTCTTCCCTTATATGCGCGAGTGCCGCCGCTTTGTGCGCGGCGGCTCTTCCGCAAGAATGGGGGACAAGACACTCTCGATCCCTGCATGTCTCAGTCTATAAAATTTCACTTTTTTTTTCGTTCATTTTTTCGAGTCACCCCACACACCTAGACATGTGAATAGCTCGAGACCAGCACTGAATGAAAAGGGATGCCGCTTCCCCACTCTCACTAATTGCACACTACAATGGGGATGGAAAAAAAATTAAATTGGATTATAATGCGGGTGCATGCGCGGGGACAGCTTGGGGAAATATCTAGGGCAAGGAATATATAGCCGATCCCTGCCTCTTCAGAGGGCCTGCAGTGCAAGGAGCTTAAATATGTGCAGATGGAGGTATACCTGAATAAGCAAGGCAATCGCCAGCCTGGGTGAATACGATGATGCACAGTCCCCTTTGGGGGAATGCTTTTGTTAGGGAATGGCGTGGCATTGAGATCTCTGATTATACAGCATTTGGGGATAGATATCGATGAAAAGGCTAGCAAATAGCTAGAGTAATAATTGAAGGAAAAAAAAAATCGTTGCAAACGAATGTGATGCATCGCGTCAATTGTGGCACCTGGAGGCTGGGTGCCCGTTTTGCCCTCTGTGGTTACACCAAACGATGGAGCCTCCCCCCGGGGTGGCTCTCTCTGCTCTTTCCTTTATTGTGAGTCTACGCGGTGGTATAGTATACCAGGGAAATGCGCGAGAGTACTTTGTATATATCTTTTATATAAGGACGCTCCCCCATTCCTGGAACCCAAATTTTTCACCTTCTTGACAAGCTTCTTCCATTCGCTTTTTTTATTTTAATTCGGATTACCAGGCCTCTCATTCAGACTTGAGATAGCTCGCTCACTATAGTGCTACCACAAATTCCGGCGTCTGCTAAATTAATACTTCGCCCGCCTGCCGATATTATATTATAGCGCATCTCGTGCATATCGCCCTAATAATCGCCCTCTGATTGACAGCAGCAGCCCCTCACCCCCTTATACACTAGCTGCCCCACAGAGCGTGCCATTAGATTAACGACAGGCTGCATACTCATTCTTTCGATCAGGACGCCTAATCGCACATCTCCTGCTGATTGCTGAATTCCACCTCACGTGGGCATTCAATTGTTCTAATAATCTGCCAGGGGAATAATATCCAATTGCCTGGCTCCACCACCAGTTCCGGTTGCTACCGTTACACGTTGCAACCTCCGTATAATCCAACAGCCGCTTATCATTTTGAACCTGGTCTTGATTGTGACCTGTCGCCCTACATACCCGTCCTGCATCTGCGTCATCTCTCACTCTCCAAGCACATTCTTCAATTGCTTGAATTCTGAAGATCGAGAAATAGCAGAGGAACGCGAAAGTTTACGCGCGAGAAATATTCTTCGATTCACCAGGGCCAAAATATATATACCATTGCCCAGGAGGGAAAAAGAGAGACCAAATCCGGCGTTTCTATTCCCCGTTATTTGTTAAATTCATTCTAATATCCCGCGTTAAGGGTACCCGGTTAATAACCTACCGCCGCCCAGGATGCTAACCATGTCACAGCAGCCTCCCTCGCAACCCGTGCTGCGGACTTATCAAGACTTCCCGCAGCAGCCGCAGCCGCAATCTCAGCAGCAGCTCCATCATCCTCATCACCATCATCACCCTCACCAGTATCACTCTCTGCACCAGACTCATCAGAACCCATCAATGATGGCCGGCGTAGGCGGATTCCTCCCTCCGCTGCCTCAGGCTCAGGGGAACTCTCCCCCTCCGTCCTCCGCATCATCGGCTTCACCAACAGCTGTGCTTCATTCCGATACACAGCTGTGTTACAATGTCGAAATTATGCAGCAACCCATCCAGGCCAGGGCTATGGGATGGGGGTCTAAAGGTACGCTTGCAAACCGGTTGATATATGTGTTTATTTTTTGCTAACGTTGGTCTTATTTTATAGCCGATTCGCGTCGTCCAGTCGACCCTCCGCCAGTCATCAACCTGCACATTAAGAACGCCTACAACGAGCTCGTAACCCATGAAATCACCAGTAACTTCATTCTCCATGCAAGCTTAAAAGAAGTCAACTCCGATGGATCTGACAAGATCGACTACGAAACGGGCCGCGAGGTCCAGGTCACCAACCGACTCACCGGTACCACTGTGGTCTCTCTGACCCACCTGAGATCGCCAGCTCCAGGCAAGTTCTTCTTTTTGTTACACGACCTCTCGATCCGCCAGGAAGGCAAATACAAGCTGGTATTTAATGTATTTGAGGTCCTGGCCGACCAAGGCGTCATCAAGCACCGGGCGTCGGTGCAGTCTAGCACCATCACCGTATACTCTCCAAAGACTTTCCCTGGGCTTGAGACCTCCAGTGATCTGATCAAGGAGATTGCGAGCCAGGGGTGTCGAGTGCGAGTGCGAAAGGAGTCCACGTTCAAGCGGAAGAAGCAGAGACACAATTCAACCCCGAATCTGCCGCCCCAGGTCGCAAATAGTTTGGTCTCGAACCTGGCGTTGATGAATTACCATGAAAAACAGCAGCAACAACATCTGCAAATCCAGCAGTCGCAGCCACAACCACAGCAGCAATTGACGTATGGACAATACCCCGTTCATGTTTATTCTGATCAGCAACAGCAGCAGGCCAGTTATGACCATCATCAGCAGCAGCAGCAATTGCACCCGACATCAATATATCAACAGCAACAGCCGCAACAATCACAACCACAGCAGCAGCAGCAGCAGCATTCTTATTTTGACGATTACCGCAATGGGATGAGCCAGTCTAACGTGTCTACTCCCGGCGCGGTTCAACCTCCACAGACTTACAATGGATACTTCAACAAAGGCTATGAATCACTTCTGGCCGCCGCAGCCGTCTCGAACCCGGGAATGGTGCCCCCGACCCACCCCCCTTCCTCGACAGACCCCCATACGCTGCCCCCTACTCCTTCGACTCTCTACGACAGAACTAATCCACCGGCGTCACTGCGTAACCACAGGTCATTATCATATCCTAACAACGCGTATCAAGCACCGGCGACCGCAACAACTTCACAAAACTACAGCGTGCAGCCCAGCAGTCGCCTGCCGGTAGTCTCCCCACCGTCTCCGAGTTCCCCACAGCCCAGCGCGCCGCAATTCGAGCCTCCCGAACAAGCTGCCGCATTCCATAATGAGTCGTACTCTCAGTCACAGCATCCTGCACCACTGCCTGGTCAGACTAATCCGCCCACGGCTCCGCCCACCGCAGTACCGTCGGCTACGTCCACTCCGGTCTCAACAACGCCACAGCAAGCGCACCAGGGCCAAATTCCACGGCCGCCTACGCCTCAAGAGACTATGAAGGAAGACCCACAGCAGCCGCATCAACCAGCGAGCGAGCCAATCGGTTACTTCAACTAAAAAGCTATATATTTATTCACTGCCAAATAATGAAATCAAAAGAAAAAAATTTAATAAATCAATCGCCCAAAAGACACTGCTAGGAATTAATAAATAAGTTAATTTGTCTAGTACATCGACCAAGGAGCTTATCATTGCAGGCTCCATAAAGAATTCAGTTACGAAGTTTGAGCAAGAACGCCCTCATAGACCTGGCTCACCTCAAACTCATAGCCGGAAACAGTATTCATGACAATAACCCTGGTCCTCTCGGCAATCGATTCCAACCGTACTGCTTCAGTCTGAGTTAACTGCGGGAGATCATTAGAAGTGTCCAATAAACTGACAAACTCCCCGTCCAGCTTCTGCAAAAACCTAATAATCTCCCGACCTGGAACAGCCGCTCTGTCTTCCTCACTGGAAAAGCCTTGCAGAAAGGTTGCAAACTCATCCGCAATGCGTAATAAATAGTAAACCTGGCCGTACAGGGCCTGGTTCGCAGCAAGCGACGTGATGGAATACCATACAACGTCAACCAGCTTGTCCAAATCGGCAATCAGCGGCCCAATATTAGGATAATACGTTCCAGGCTCTGCATCCTGGCTATACCTCCTAAAATATTTACGGTTCACTTGTACCAACTTGTCGTCGAGGTATTGTCGGAACTTGTCTTGCTGGCGCTCTGATAAGGGCATTGTCGGGTGCGGCGTTGTAGGCACCCTTGGAGCTGGCGACATGACCGGCTCGAAATTGAAATCGTCTCCTTCATCCTCCTCCTTTATGGTCTCTTGCAGTGGTTCCGGCATTGTATTGGTCCCTTGCTAAAAGGTACGAGCTCTAACGATAAGGTCGGTACGCGTAAGCCGATTCCCAACCGACACACCAAAACCTCCTCTGGAGACCAGGGCAAAATGAGCATTTCAACTAGAGTCTCGATCCAATGGGGGATAGGCGCTCCATCTGAGCCCACTGATACATTGGTTATCACATCCCCCGGAGACCATTTCGTAGATATCCGCAAACTCAAGGGCGACGACGATTTCCCATATGATTGGGTGTTTTGCGGGCAAGTGATCCATGGCAAGAACAATAAGGTCCGCTTCACCCACGATATCGACTCCCGGGTGCTACAGGGCCACAAGCCTGCTCAGGATGTAGGCTACTCGACCAAGTTGAATAATGGTGATGAGCTAGAGAACACGTATATGGAGAATGAGAAAGGGGAAAATATTCCCGTGATTGAAATATGGCGGCCACTCAATCCTAGAATCGCACCTACATACGCGCCAATTTATACCAACCCGCATGACGATTCCAATATATCGGTGTGTGTTATGGCGACAATTGCGGGCCAGGAATTGAAAAACGGCAAGGTTGTTCGGGTCGGCAATTGGATGCAGGGCATTCTTGAAACATCTACTGGCACGTCGGTAGCGGAAAAGCTATCCTTTGTTAGAGCGTATTACGATGGCAGTAGATGGGTGAGAGTTATTGAGTTTGGAATCAATGCGAGGGAGATTCCAACCAAGTTTGATGGCCTCGTTGTCGGTGACGAGGTTGATGTCAATTCTGTGAGATGGGGCGTAGTAGAGCAGGTCACTGAGACCAAGTCCATAGCTGATCAGCTCAATCTAATCGCGTAATTACTTTTTTACACACTTTCATGGTTCGTATTCACACTGTAAATCAAAATCAAGGGGAGTTTTATCCTTTCTACTGGAGATTTCTGTTCTCCATGAATCTCCCTTAGGATATTTGCACTATCTTATAACAGCGCTAAACTCCCCACCTAACAGCTTTTCAAAACAAGTTGCCCAAATGGAAAACCAAGTGAAGGTTATGCAAAATGCCTGCCAGCCGCATGTACCAGATCCAATTGGCAACTGCATAGCCGAAGACAATTAGATAACGCAGAATGCAAGCCAGTCGCATAGAGGATCTGTCTGGTAGTGTCTGATCTTTTCTCCCTGAGGGCCAAACATTGTAGGCGAGTATCTCACCGAGTCGGGCCATCCAAAGTCCCTCCACACAGCATCAACCCACTGCCGCAGCATGAGCTTGCTCTGTTTATCCATGTCCGAAAGAGCCTGGCTGCCAAAAGCCTTGACATGTGACGCAGGCGCCTGCTTCGACTTGTCCTGTCCTTGTTCCTCGGACATCCTCTCCCGGACCAAGTCGACTATGCTCGGGGCCCTGACAAATGCATCATCTTTAGGAGGTAGAGAAGCCTCTGGGGTTGCCTGATTGACCCCGAAATGAGCTGAGAGCGGCCGAGGGCTTGTCAGGGCACCCTCCATTACCTTCTGAATCACCGAGTCCCCTTCTGATATGTCGGATATAATATCCTTTACTAACTCATAGTAAGACTCGAGTACTTTAGCAGCATTTGCCCTGGAAATATACCCGGTCTTATCGAGATCGAACATTTTGTACGCGAGAAGCGGCCTACACACGGTGCCTCGGTTGCCATAGAGGACAATATCGAACACGTCAATAAATTCCTCAAAACATATAATGCCATCTCCATCTTTATCATACATGGCAGATATCTGCCGCGCTATTAGTGAGTGGGGGCTCCTAGGGACCACTGCCTGCTGGAACGTCTCACGGGTAATCCCATATGGCAGTGCGCTGACGGACTTGGGCAGGGCAACGTCAGCGTAGTTACTGAACCTCACATGCATGACCTGGATCCCTGTTGCTGATATAGCCAATTTACTGGCAAGTCTACACTCCAATTCCCGCGGCAGGGTTTTTGCAAAGTTGAGCTCGGGGGCGGCAGCCAGGCTAGCCTCCGGTAGGTGCGATTTGCGCACCCATCGCGGGCTCTTCACAAGCGGAATTGGGATCTTAATCTTTATCATCAAGTGCTTGGGATCGTGTCTCTGAGCACTCTCGCACAGCTGGCAGAGATCAACGTCAATGCACTCGGTGCAGTGATACCGCGTACCGCGGATGGGGCTTCGGTCGCAGTAATTACAGGTCACTCCGCGGTGGATATATCCAGTGCGCCTCGCCTGGTCCTCAGCAATTACAAATAGCAGGCTGAGGATTTCCTGGCTGTCGGGTTCATTGGACTGGTCAAGGGTGACGCTGCTTCCGTGGGTTTCCTCTTCGCGGTTTCGTTTCTCCGTCCATAGCTTATAGCCGTATATAAGGGCCCATGCAGCTGCCAGGATCTTCTGCCGTTAGTGGCTATTTGGATTTTCTAAGTGAGGGAGACTTACAGAGGCTTCTATGGTTTTATTCATTGCACAGTTGGTGATAACTGATCTGTGGAACCCTGGGATGGATAGGGGTCGGCCTATCATTTGGTGAACTAACGTCCCATTGATAGTTAATTGATATTCACTAATATAACCAATCCCCACAAGCGTTCTTCTGCGAAACTGGGCGTCTTTTTGGTCATGGCAGGCTGCATTTCTAGCTATATTATCCGTAGCATCGAGGGGAGATAATAAATGACTCCTTGGACAGCATGGGGGTGCGGCAGATATAAAGTTTGCTAGATTAGCGGTAATTTATACGCGTTTGAGAATACGTGGATAACCATTGTTTACACGAACACCGCGACTGCCGACATGGTTAGCCTTTACAGAATAAATTAATTACAGTGAACGCTCATTGGGTGATGGAGATAATGGGTCCATGCGAGTGTCAGTATATTTGTGACGTGAAAGATGGCACATACAGGTTCCGATGTACGATCGATGATGCCTACCCCAACAAACTGCATACTCATGTAAAGTCCGAAATACCCAAAACCACTTGCACAATTGGCATGGATAGAGTAGTAGAAGAATACACCGTGGCATATATACTAACGGTACTTGACAACGATATTTGACATAGCTGTAGCTTTACCTCTTAGCTTCAGTCGTGTCATAATGGCCGGAAGATGTAGAGTTACAATGTGGGTCCGAGCTGGTGCAGGACGTTGAGGGTGCGTTTCCCCCCTGCTTTTAATTGGGTCCAATGGCCGTCACGTTTTGGGCCCCCTTAATTTTGATCAAAAGTTTTCTTCTTTCGTACCCTACTATTGTATTAATCGTCTATCGCTGTTGCTTGCTCGTATTCTATATATTTAATTGCTGAAAGATGTTTGGACGAGTGTTTGGCGCAGTCAAGTCCGCCTATTCCCGCGCGGTGGAGGAGTTTGAGGAGGAGCAGAAGGAGATGCAACTGGAGCGAAAGCGAAAGCGATCATCTAGCTCGCTAAATGATACGGTCGACCCGGCGACTGTGGCGGCGCAGACGGCGGCCAAGAAGCGCAAGCCTACGCCCAAGACTAGCGCAGAGTACGAAGAGATAATCGAGCGGCTGGAGCAACGAGTTCATGCACTAGAGGCCGAGCTTGAGGAAAAGGACCGGATCATCTCAGACCTCACTACAACTACTACTACCGCTCCCGACAAGGAGGATCCCGCCAGTAACGATAACAAGGCCAACGACGACAATGACGAAGATCACGATAACGATAACGACGATAACAACAATAACAAGGAGGGGGCCACCACTCCAGTAAAGCTACTTAATGGTAAGAAGAGCATATCGCTTGCTCCGCCAGAGGAGCAGGACCTCGACCAATTCGAGACGTTGAGCCCCATCAAGCCGGAGCAGGTTCAGTCCCTTATCGACGAAGCTTAAACCATATCAGGTCTACGGGTATTTATTCATATTAATAGTGTAATAATGGAGGGAATGGAATGTAATAAGGATATCAAAGAAAAAAAAGTACACAACGTGCCCATAATCCCATTGTAAGGCCACTGCAAATAGTCGCATTAAAGAGACTTATCTCTCAGTGCAAATTAATATATTGATATCAGTTGAGGCAATAATAGCAGTGTGCCAAGTGAGTCAGTGGGCTGTGATTTGCTGGTTTGTTTCCACCGATTTGGGAACCGATTTGGAAACCGGCCCGGGACTGTGTCAGTGATTAGGGAGAGACAATGCAGAGATCCCACACGTCATAGATACCCCGGAAATACGAATGGGCACTCCAAACAAGCCGAGAATGATAATAGATAAGGTGATAGAGGGCCCCTGCCACGATTCTGGATGCGAGTATAGCGGGTGTATATGTAATGGTGGAGCCGCTTGCTATCGGAGCAGCGTGACCCCTTCGCATTCCGACAAATCCCTGTGGTAGGGGACGCCCGCTTTTATTAAACTAGGCTCTATATATACACCTCTCACATGGCCATCGGTTGAGCCCACAAGAGTGGGCGCGGATGCAGGGAATGACCAATACGCTATATATCTCACAGGACACGGCTTGCATATATACGATTTTCCCCCCAACTCTTAAACCCTCCTTTATACCTTTTTTTTAAGCTCGTAGGCATTTATTAGTTATGGACCAGTTTGTGGGCAAGTGTCCGGCCTTCCAGGACGGCCTGCCGCTGGTACAGTGGATATACTATCTCAACGGGTCGTGTGTCTACGGCACCCTTTCTGCGATCTCGTGGGTCGCGGGCTATATTTCCTTCTTTGCATGGCTCGGCGCCCAACTGCCCCAGGTAGTCGTCAACTACCGCAACCAGTCGGTTGAAGGGCTTTCATGGGGGTTTCTGCTCAACTGGTTCGCCGGAGACGCGACAAACTTCCTCGGATGCGTGCTGACCAACCAAATGCTCTTCCAGACCATTCTCGCCGCTTACTACTGCTGTATTGACATTGTTCTTGGCTCGCAGTACATTTATTACTCGCGCCGTGACAAGGCACGGCGCACGGTGCAGGTCGCGCGCAAACACTACCCTTCTTATGACGATGACGACTCCTCCAATGGCGATGCTGACACCAAGTCGGGGCCTATAGAGATCCCTAACAGCCCGCCCACCTCGCAGGGTCGCACCAGGATGGGCCGGCTGAGCCCTCTCATTACCTCGTCCTTCCTTGCATCGTTTACCAAAGTCGATGGCGCCCCGGTTGGCGGCGGCGTCGGCAGTGACAGCGGCAACAGTGCGGCCAGTGCAGTATTTTCTGCGCTTGGTACCGCCGCACGCATTGCGGCGACTGCGGCTCCGCCGGCCGGGCCATTAAAGCCGTCGCGAATGGCCACTATTGGGCGTATTTTTGCATGGATCTGTACCTTCATGTACCTCACGTCGCGGATGCCACAGATTGTAAAGAACTTTAAGCGTCGTTCTACGTGGGGCACCTCCATGTTGCTCTTCTTCTCGGCGCTGCTAGGCAACGTGACATACACAATCTCTATTCTGCTCTCTCCAGAGGCCCAAGGCGCTAAGAGCACTGAGTTTTTGCACAATGAACTGCCGTATCTGGTGGGCTCGGCGGGCACTGTTGTGTTTGACCTCACCATCTTCTTCCAGTACTTTTACTTTGGAAATGAGCGCACCCACTTCTATGAGTCAGTGCAGTCCAGTGCGTCTTCGGGCTACAATGACGACGATAATGAAGACGGTGAGGTGCCCCATCACCAATACCCTAACACGTCTCTCATTCCTTCGCATGCTGTCCCAATTGCTCACAAGCATAATGATACTACGCCATTGTCGCTGTCGATGCAGACCAAGTACGAATCATTATAGACTTATTTATTTAGCATTGTAGAATAAATTTTTTCATCACTTATTATTTGCTATGTTTTTTCCGAATTTTGAAATTTAATTCATCTATTCTCTAACTCTGAAGAGACTTGGGCTAACTACGGTGAAAGGGTGGAACGCAATTCATTATCTATAGCGTTTATTGGCGAGAATACAAAAAGAGACTAATTCCATCTCCATTTTTAGGACATTTCATGGTGAACAAGCGGTCTTTTGAAGTTAATATTAACTGTGATTTATAACCATAAAAATGGGATTCTTTTTAATCTGAGATTATCCTGTTACCCCGTTTTCAGGAAGTTTTCTATGATAAGATTAAGTCGAGAATTCATGTTTGATTTGATTGGAAATTTTCTACGCTCTATCTTTTTTGACCATGCCATTTAGCAGTGTAATATCGAGCACCCTTTATATTAGAGCTGTAGGCCATCATATAGGAATTGAAGCTAAATACAATTAGCATGTGTGAGATGGCTGAATACTGCAAAGGATTATTTTATTTTGCTAGTTTTGCAAATTTTATTGATTACGGCTACATTACACTGCTCCGATTATATAACTTCATACTCTAGCCCCAACAATGAACAATGGAAATTTATAAGTCTCTGTATAATAACTAGCGATTGTTCCAAGGTGACTATGTCGCATTTATGAGTACCCCATGGTGACTTTTAGCAGAGTTAGCTTGTCGATACAAAGTAGACACAGCGAACTGAGCAGCAAGGAATCAAGGGAATGCAATTATCTAACACCAGATCAATCACTGACACCAACTAAACAGATAAGATGTCTAATGTATCTGTGTATAGGTTGCAATTCTTAATAGCAGTACCGCAGATAGTTCTCAATAAGACGGGTGAAGAAAAGAAAAAGAAGGAGAAGAGGGATATAGCATGGGTTTAAATGGACATAGAAGCCATCACCAATTGCTTAATCCTGAGTAATTGAATATATGTCTTATCCCTGTTGTCTGAAATAAAGTTCAAGACGTGGCGTGATTCTTAGATGAGACCACATTCTCAACACAAATGCATGGTTTGTTGTTTAACAATAAGAGAAAAAAGTTGAATTATATCCAAAAAGATATACTTGACATCTCCATTTTCAAACAAGCCAGTTCGACCCGCCAATGCGTATTTCTCTACAACCAAGCACGTATCTGTTAACCCCTATGAAACTTCAAGTTAATCATTTCCCATGGAATTTATCCGATTAACCTTATTTTTAATTTAATGCAAGATTGCGTATCAATGTTTCATCGATAATGCACAAAAATTTAATACAAAAAAGCTACAACACTCGCTGTTCCCGCGTTGTCTCCAACCGCGGTACTTGGACGAGCTCTCAGATGCTTAACTGCTGCCGATCGAACGAGAGACGGTGTTGCCATCTGGATATGGTCGTAGCTGATCGACCCCGGTGAGGATTGAACTCACGATCTCACGATTAACAGTCGTGCGCCTTAACCAGCTTGGCCACGGAGTCTTGTGTGAACCCCACCTCCTTAGGTAATATAAAACATGGAAATAATAAAAATGATCACGTGTATATCACGTGATTTTTTTTTCTAAATGAAATTGTTTCTATTGAGCCATTCAGGACATTTGGACTACTTTAAAGTATCTGAAGGCCTCCTCCCCGCAAGGACTGATTATTGGAAATGAGGCTGTTCTCTGTCAAAAGCCAATTATTAACATAAAATTCAAATGTGGGAATTGAGAGCCAGTAATTCTACCCTAGGAAGATATTTGTTTTCTGTTCTCAATTTTAGCATAATTTTGCCCGACAATTCTGCCGATACCATAGTCTCCTTGTAATTACAAAGACTTTAAATAGATAAATACATTCATTCTTTAATTCTGCCGATGTACTAGCTTGCTGGGAAAAGACATAAGGTAACATAGCGTATGCAGGTTTGATTAAACTTCTTGCTGGGGAAATTCTCCATAATCTACCCACAATGTTTAGAATGGGTAAACGATTTTTACCCCAGTATAAAGTTATCTCCGTGGCTGGTGAGATATAGCCTAAGGTCTACTCTAGCTTACGCAGGATTTTAATAGATTTATCGATTGATTGATTCTGCCGATGCAGGTCTTTCCCCACTGACCTTGATACCTTCTCTATAACGGTATCGCCAGCTGCACTAGCAAATTGTAAAATATGCGAGGGACAATGATTTTATTATCTATGCAATATAAACAGTTAGCACTATATCTCGTTAAAGTGACGATGGGATTTTAATCGTCGACTTCAGCTTCGATGCATAAGCTTTCAGGATAAAGGGGATCGGTACCATTGCTGCAGCCACGCAGCCTAGTAGAGTACCACCCCATTGGACGCCGAGATTGTGGAAGAGCTGAGTAGCAAAGAGGGGAAAACTCGCTGCGAAAGCCGCTCGGGTGAATGCATTGGCAGCCATTGCAGAAGCAGAGAGAGATAGATACGACTCTACCAAATAGAGAATGGAGTTGAGGAATACTCCCATGAGGCCAAAACCAATAACAGCACCGCCAATAGTAGGAACTATCCAATGAACGTGAGTTGGATATGCACCGGCCCAGCATAGCCAGAATAGCCCAATTGGGAAGCAAAAAGCAGGAGCAATCATGACATCTAGTCTAGCCTCAGGAACGGGTGCAGTACCTTTGGTTTTTTTGTATACAATTCGGCCATATCGGGGCTCCATAGAAATTGTGTAAGCGTTGGCACAAAAGATTCCAATCAGCACACCAAGATATGGCAGCTGTGCTACACCGCCAGTCATGCCATAGTTTTCCGCAAAGATAATGGGAAAGGCTTCTAAGCAGAGATAGAGGATGCCGTACACAAATGAAATGTAGATACTGATAAAGAAAACAATTGGCTGGGTAACGAGCATTCGGAATGGCCGAATTACGGTAGTGACAGCAATCTTTGCAATATCCACTTCATTCCGCTCTGCCAGTGCATGGAAGGCCCAATTGCCAGTTTCTTCCCGAAGTTGTCTGGCTTTTCCCACGAGAATTATGGGGTGGTATGTTTCCTTGTAAAAGAGAATGTCCAACACCAGAGAAAGGGACGCCAAGATACCGGTGAGGTAAAGCGTCCATCGCCAACCGAGGTACGATTCAGCAATAAACCCACTGACCACGGGGGCGATAATTGGGCCTGTAAATACTGCAGACAGGTACACTGCCAAAGCTGTGCCCCGCAGCCTATTTGGGAACATATCAGTAAAGGCCCCACCGACAACTGCAAATGGAGCCGAACCAACCAATCCTGCAAAAAATCGACATAGAACGAGTGTTTGGAAGTCTTTAGCCGTTGCAGAGCCGAATGTAAAAGCAACCAGGCCAAAATTGGAGATTACGGTTGGGGTTTTCCTACCTAGGTACTCACTGCTGGAGCCCCACAATATGGGCCCCGCAGCAAAGCCTAGGATGTATAATGAGAGACCGAGTAGGGCGACTACTCTTGAAACGCCGAACTCCATCATAATGCCTGGTACGGCGGGAGCATACGCGGCTGATCCCCATGCAACTGCCATTGTTGTCATGGCCAAGGGCGCCGCGCCCTTGACCTTACGTTTTAAACTCCAATTGAGGGGATTTGTAGGGTCGTCTGGACCGTCAAAATCAACTTGATAATCGCTCGAATGGCCTACATGTGGAGGAAGAGGCCGTCCTCTGCCCAATGTGAGAGGCTCTGCTAATGTATCCGCACGGCTACGAACCCTCCTACTAGATATACCAGTTAAGATTTGGGCCAGAGGGGACGTAAGTTCATCATCCTCAATATCTGGCGTAGTATGTGCCTCAGCCTCAGTCTTGTCAATATAAGGTCTTGGAGCCTCTTCTGAAACGGTCTCCTTATACTCTGAGAAATTGCTATGATTCGACATTCCCACAGCTCAAGTACCGATTGAATTCCGTCTCAACTGGACGGATCAATGCAAATATATTAGATTGCTACAATTTAAAAACGGCTCTACATACATGAAGAAAAAGATATTAATAAGGATCGGAGTCCATCGGTGGTCGATTTTTTTTTACGGTCGGAGTAAAACGAACCGAGGTACCGACCGTCACCGCTCCACTGCAAAGCTATACCTGGTCTTGAAGTTCAAGCGCAAGGTGATAGGATACAAGTATTCATGTTTTATATACAGTATACTTAGTAATAAATTTCGGGGTTAGTAACAAAAAGTGTGGCTTGTTTCTACTGTTGCATGCGCTGTTGCATCAGTTGCTGGTGCTCGATGCCCTCCATTAGGGGCTCGACGAAACCAAGGCCCTCGGTACCCTCCATAAGGAAATCGAACTCCATATCCAGCATTGATAGCAGGTTTTGGTTGGGATCAGTTGTTGTCGCCCCGTAGGTTTGGTTTGTGGCCTGATTAGCGGTCCCCTGGACCGGGCCATTATCCTGTCCTAGCTGCGGTTGGTTTATTTGCTGCGGGCTGGGTCCTTCCATTGGGAAAGAGTACCTTGAGAATTCAAACACCGAATCCTGTCGATTAGTGGCCATATCACCAGGTTGGTCCATTGCCTGAGAGGGAGTTATTTTTTGAACAGGTTGGCCAGGAGGAGCTTGATTCGTAGAACCTACAGGCGAAACCTGAGATGAGCTTGCCGGAGTATAGAAGGATTGGTTCTCCGATGTCTGAGAGGCAACTACCTCAGTTTGCGCAGGTTGGTTTTCTGGGGGCGAAGGCTTGGTATTCGTCGATTTCCGCCTAGGTTTAGACCTGCGGTGGGAGTCTGTCAGACCCATTTTAGTCACCAGCTGTTCAAATAGCGTCATGAGAATGGTGCCATATCGAGAGCATAGATGTACATTGTCCGGTGATGCTTCGATGAGAGTTTGTGAGATACGCTTGATCATAAATAGCGAGTGCTTGTGCTGCTCTAATGAGGATGCTGGGGAGAGCATGATACTCTTGACCAGGAAAATAGTGGCGTGGACAATTCGTACAATCCATCGAATGGGCGCCTTGCTGAGCATGCCCATTTCGTAGACACGGTTAACACCTGCAAGAAGCTCTTTTGCCGCATCGGTAGCCATTCCTACATATCTGGAGGCCGGAATGATCTCCGATACTTTCGCGCTACCCCCACTGCTGCTAGGGTCTGAGCTGGAACTCATGGCGAGCGAATAGATATAAAGCCGTGCGTAGTGGTAGTCAAATAGGATACTTTCTCGATCAAGAGAAGGGGTCTTCAGCAGGTCTCGATAGTTACGCTCCCAGCTGCTCAAATGAGGGCCAAATAGAGCAAGAAAAGTCAGATAGCTTCCGTTCTTTAAAAGTTCCCGAGTAGTCTTTCTTGATCCGTAGAGTGTCTCGTGGGCTAGAGACATGATCTGGAGCAGCTCAATTTTCGCCTGCTCCGATTTTGTGAATTGGAGGTTCTCTGGAACAGGTTCATTTAGAGATTGCCCCAGCATAGATCGCCGACCCATTCGTAGTGCTAACACAATTTCCGACAAGTGGCTTGCCAGGTAGACCTTGGACGAGGTCTCCATGAGTCCGAGGTCCTGAGCAAGTCTGATAGCAGTGCCAATGAGCATCCACGCCATTCTATCACTTCTTCGCGAAGCGCTGAGCCCCCCAGTGCCGTCAGAGGCATTGGGGTCATTGGCGTAATCTTTCCATCGCTGGTGGATGGCCCTTGGGTTCCACTCTGAAAAAAGCAGGAACGCATAGACTGTACCAATTGAACGAGTGCTCGCCTCAGCCCACACAGTCTGAGAAATAAGTGTCTGACAGTGATCCCACAGCTTGCCATGTATTTCCACAGAGATCTCATCGGAGTTGTGAGTCTCAGGACGAATTGTCTTGCAGTATCGCGAAGACAGCGTGGTTATAGCTGCCAGGAGGATAGGCGTTTCCGCCAGACTATCAGGAGCACGCAACTCCTCTGGAATAAAGGGGTAAAACGGGTGGAGAGTTTCGAAAAAGTAGTCAATCAACTGTTTTGCCTCCGCTTCGGATACAATTTGCTCTTTGACAATATCGCTATCGGCGAGCGTGACTTTCACGGTGGGGGATGTAGCGCGAGTGTGGTTCACGCTTGTACCTGTCGAGTTGACCCGGCTCTGGGCGCCGCTGGATGAGTTGGCACCAATCTGGCCCGAGCCAATTCTTGGGAACGTTCTCGCTGCATGGGCCAGGATCTCAAGTGCGTCAGAGGTGTTGTGGAGCTCGGTTCCGGAAATGAGGTCGTCCTCAATCTTTTCCCCAGCCTGAGCAGCAGCCTGAGCCGCCTTCTTCTGGAGACCAGACCTGACGTTGCCCACGCCACCTCTCCGCGACACCCCAAATACGCACTCTTTGCCCTCCCGCCGACACCTCACGCACGGAGGCTTGTACGGATTCGACAGGTCTCCGAGGTCACACCTCACTTTCCTGTCGCGGCAGTTGAGGCACGCTTTGTACGACCTGCGGAACTGGCTCTTAGCTTTACCAGCCCGGGACGGGGGTTGGTCTGGCAAAGGAGCCTTGGTCTCTCCGTAGCCAGTGACTGAGTCGGGTCCCTGCGATACCGGCATCGGGTGATCACTAACCGGACCGCCATTCAGGGTCGGGTATGAAGACACCCCTTCGGCTGTCGGTGGCTGATGGGGCTGGGCCGGCTGGTAAGGGGCAGCAGCAGGGTACTTGAAGTTCATTGGTGCAGACAGGCTCGGTCGGCTTATCGCTATCTTGTAATTAACTCTTTCCCCAGATTTATTTAGCGCACGAAATTTTTCACACTCTCTGTACGCCAGGGGTTGGTGATATAGGGCATTGGAAGGGCCGGTCGGCTATGGGTGGAAGTAGGAAAAAAAATATTTACATTTCGCCGTGCCTTTAGCCGTGCCCCTACTTCCCTATCATTTTTAGAGACGACCGTCCAGTACGTAATGCTATCAAGATTAGATAAAGCCTATATTTGGAGTAAATTGTATTGGCGTGTAATTGTTGTTAATATGATTAACAGGACAATAGAATGTGGGTAGCAGGGTGTTTTGTACATTGCATATTACAAACGGTCTTGATAGCTGCCAAATATATTGGCGTTTTTACCATGTACTACAGTAGTGGTACTATGTAGGGGTATTCATTATGGAAGGCAGAAAATGGGGTCCTTAGCGTGAACTCATTAAGGGTGAATTAAGGGTGAGGGCTGACGGAATTTAACGATCGACGCGCCTGACTGCTTGGCGTATTCATGTCGATACGGGATGTAGGTGGAACAGAGTCCCTGGTTAGGCGATGTCGCAAGGCGGATCCCTTTTGCAACGATGAGGCGGCTGAACACTGAATATCGTATCCAAAATATCCCCCAGCATCGAGTATCCTCAAGTCATCTGATAGGTACTCGAAGCTGTAGCTATTTTAGGACTATAAAATCGTCCAGAACCCTAATCATGTAGTATATATATTATATAGGTTACGTTTTCTACTGAGGATATAGCATTGGAGATAGTCAAGAATGAAGCTTTTTAATGCCGTAGCATTTACTCTTACAATTTTCCCCATGGCCAACGCGGCAGGAATAATGCCTGGACCATGCGGTGGCACAATCCAAGTGTGGACGTATGAAGACACTGAGTTCAACAGGACCAATGTGTACCCCTATAGACGTCCCGAGGATGGGGTCACCGTTGCCTATGCCGAAAAGGGTGAGGCATACAAGGGCTGCTATGATGTCGAGAACGGAAAGCTCGAGCATATTCTTGGCATGGCAGATTCAAGCGATGCGATTCACAAGTGGGTCGCCATTGGCAAGCACTACGAAGGAAGCTGGCCCCTGGTCACTTACGAAGATTGCTTTGAAGACGGCGACCCATTTGAAATCGTTAACGGCGAATACATCTCTTCCCCATTTAGCAATGACTGGTATCTGTGCAAGGGATCGCAGTTTTACAACGGCAATATCATTGTCAACTTCAAGACCGGGTTCCCTGCTGACGGCGCCCCGCAGTGTACTCCAATCCGGCTCGTATGGATACAGATTTTATATTGAACGGAATCTAGCCGTTATGCGTCAAAGGGGGATATGTGCAAGAGATCAAAGGGGGTTCATACCAGCTTGACGGGATCGGCATACCTATAGGTCGTCTCCCTTAATAGGAGATGCATTGTTGAAATTTTGGTATTTAATCGATTATTCGGGCATATATATTTTTGTGGCTGAATATTGGACAGATCCTTTTACAGAGTGTAGTCATGTTAAGATCCGTATCGTACCTATTAGTATTTGCAGCAGTGGCATGGGCGGGTCTGCTGTTCCCGGCAGGAGCGACCCCCGGTGCTCTAAGGATACAGGCTGGTGACAACGCGACCTTCAACAATCAGTTTCTAGTCAGCGATCTGACCCGAGATGGAAACACAGTGCTTCATCCCACAAAATACCCACCTCCCACAGAGCGATATGGCATTTTCTTCGCCAAGCTCATGCAGACCGACGGTCTCGATCAGAGTTTTGCCGCAGTGAACATGCACGAAATTGAGGGTGTAAAGGCTGTCACAGTGAACCAGAACGAGACCATCCAAGCTGTGTTTGGTCGTGACAAGAACATGCTCACCGCATGGCGGACTAAGCAATTTTACATGTGCGAGAACTCTGAGTATGACTGGATTCTCGCTTTCTACAAGTCGTCCACTCCTTCGGCCGACTGTGTACCAGTCAATGTCTCCTTTGAGAATGGGCTCCTCGGGCTCGGCATTTTGGGCATTCTTTAAAGCCCGACATCGGCAAACGCGTTCGAAAAAAAATCAATTTACGCGTCCGATCCCAACGCGTCCTGCTAACACAGATATACCAAATCCCTTTTGATACTAGCACCAGGCAATATAACATGGCCGTAGAATTAAACACAGCGATAGACAAGTCGAATTCATACAAATTATTAGAGCTCACTCCAGATCTGCTCAAAGCCGTGGAGGCTGGCGACAAACTGGCGCTCCGGGCTCCGTCAGTAGCGTCACCGAATATTGTCATTTGCACAAAAGATAAAACGTTCAAACTGCGCAAGCTGAACCAGACCAATACCCTGTTACTAGTAAGGCCAGTGTCCGACAATGATGGCGACGTGGATATGGACGATACAGGGGTGGTAGAAGCGTTTGGATATGTCGGGAACTATCTTGAGCCTGTGGAGTTTGACGGGTTCGTCGATTTCTCGAGTCTTCCCGTATATGGTGACTATGAAAGCGACAATACTAACAAGATCTTGGATACTAAAGAGTCTTTAAAAAGGCGATCGCCGATATGTGACGTTGAATTTGAAAAACAATGGAAAGAGAGTGGATGTGTAGAGATCAACTGTACGGTGTATACGCTGCATGATAGCGTAATCCATACAGTTGTAAGCGCATTATTGACAATTGGAACGACCCAATTGCGGTTATTGGATACATACAACTCTTTACAGGAGCTAGACGAGCCGAAAGAAGTCCTTGAAGCCGTGGTACGCAAGTTCTCGGAAGGCGAAGACGAGCCTTACAACCTTGACCTGTCTGCAGTATCGCGGTGGATGGGACTCTACACGCTCAAACAAGTTGCTTCGGGTAAGGATTTCCCGCTAGAGCAGTTTATGGAGGCGTGGAAGGATTCTGTGGTGGTGAACGCAGAGGTGGATTTTTCACTGCAAGGGCTCAATGGCCACTATGTGCGGCCCACCGACACTACTATCCGGTACCTTGCACGGGAAAAGCTATCACCGGACCCTCGTCTGCGGTTTAAGCAGCTATTCCAAGTTAAGTCAACTTGGGAACTTAATGAAATGGTTCCGTTCATTGATGATCTTCGTAATAAGAAGGTCAAGTTAGAGTCGTTTGTCATGAAATACGCGCGCAAGCGAACCGTTGGTTCGTCGACTCTGATCTCTGCTAGGAATACATAAATATTTACATCTCCTACCCTTTTCACTTGGGGCCTTGACGAGTTCACTGAAAAGCGGGCGGAGGAGATCTCAAAGATCTATAATTCATAATGACGGATAATGATGCAGTTATAATGCCCGGCCAACGTACTCCTTGACGCTTTCGTAGACACCAAGGAAGATAGCACCTCCGGCGCTAATCCACATGGTTCGTGGGCCAATACCCTTGAGAAACGCCCGGGGGCCCTCCTCTTTGAGGATCGTGACAGTAAGGTCCAAAATGCCAGTTCGCGTCTTGTGCAACATAAGCCGCGTTTTGATAACGTCCAGTGGGGTAGTGAGAGCAGCGGCAATACCGCCAGCAATCATACCGCACACAGCTCCTTCGTTGGGGGCGACTTTTTCGATGCCCAGCGACCGGGCCCGGGTTAGCTTGAGATATTCGTAAAGCGGGAACTGGATCACTGTGAAGGGGATCTCACGCAGGATTGTACTCCCCCAGCCACGATAGAGGCCCAGCCAGACACCCTCTCCCGAGGAATTCTTGAGGATGGACATGAGTGCTGCAAACGACGAAGGGTGGTGGGCTGCCTGGGCCCGCTGTTTGATGACCTCAGCCGGCACTCGAATGGAGCAGGCGGCAATCTCACCTAGAGAGGCGGCTGCCATGTGCACAATTCCGTTGGCGACAGTCTCGTTGTGGATGTATCGATTCGAGACCGGGAGCAGGTTCTTCTTGGCCGCTTCGTACGACAGGAAGAAGAGAGATGCTCCTGGGGCGGAGGCAATAATGGCACTGCCTACGCCACGATATACTCCTGACCAGCCTCCGTTGATGAAGAACCCACCTTTGGCCTGCAATCTCGTCTTGAGGGTGTCTATGGGGAAGAAGAACAGGTCGGTGCAGGTACCGGCCATACCCCCACTCTGCCGAGAGGTTAGTGATACTTCTCCTACGACGTTTGTAAGCTTACAATGAGAGAAACTGCCACAAGGTTGTCCGACATGGTACGTTAGTGGCCGTTTTTTAGAACGCAAACACAGTTTGGCAGGACCCTTCTCACAGTCAGTATGTGTAATATGGTCGGCCGATGCCGGTGGAAAATTTCGTGTACGGCTGACCTACCCCTCCTCCCCCTCAGGGGAGCCGTTGGTACTCGGGCCTATCCGGCTGTCACCGTTTATTATATACTTGATCGCTCCTACTGGTATTGCATTTATGAATCTTTTATTTTGAAGGATAATATATGACAGGTTTGCGAGTGGAGCTTTTCTAGTAATTCAGAGAAACCAAAGGTTTAAATGGTAGATCTAGTGGGTACTTCTATATCTGAGTACACACGCAATGGAGTTCCCAGAGTCATTCTAGGACTCAGTGTGGGGACACTTGTTACACGGTTTGCCACATACCGTTCCAAACCCATACTTTGTTAGTCCTTTAATCAATCCATAGGTCCGTCATCTTTCATTTCAAATGCGAATACTTTAGCTTGGCTTTGCCAGTTGTATGAAAATTAGCTCATGTATGTCTCAGCCCTTCCATTTGAGGATCTCACCTCAGCATGCCATGTAGCCCCCTTCTAACACTCTTAAATGACCTCAAAAATATAATGTATTCAATAACACCACAGTATATTGCGAGCTAATATTTGAATATCCAAACTGCTGTACCATAGAAGCTCGTTTAGTTATTTATCGTAGCGGATTCCTTCGCTCTAACCACGTACTCGACCATACTACAACTACGGAGGCGATCAACCTTGTTACCGCATTTCGAGCCTCTTTAAACACACTTGCTGATGATTAACATCGATATATCGGCTAGTTTGGTCGGAGCCCGGGACGGCGTCCCGACTTGTGGGGAGTCGGGCGCGCGCAACATTTTATAAAGTCAGAATGGGACAGTAATTATCTGATCAAAACTAACCCTTTTCGTTAGCCAGGATTTGATCCGCTTTTTTGAGAGCTACAAAAGACCCCAGCGGATGCAGAGAATAGTTGCGAGATCGATCGGGCGGTCGCTCGTGCGGCCCAGCCCTGTGGCAGTACGCCACATCGCCACCAGCCGGCCCGCCAGGGCCGCCGTCACCGAGCACCAGAGCTCCAACGACGTTGCTGATGTGCTTTCCCAGATCGCTTCGGGGCCCATCTCCTCCGGCGAGGTGCCGCTGCCGACGCCACCGGAGGGCTCGGACATTGCCCAGCGGGTCAAGGAGCAGAAGCTCGGCGGGTTCGCCTCGACCGCTAAGGGCCGACCCATTTACCTCGACATGCAGGCGACCACGCCGACCGACCCACGAGTGCTTGATTCCATGCTGCCGTACTTTGAGGGGCTCTACGGCAACCCTCACTCGCAGACCCACGCCTACGGCTGGGAGACGGACAAGGCCGTGGAGAAGGCGCGAGAGCACATTGCCAGCCTCATTGGCGCCGACCCCAAGGAGATCATTTTCACGTCGGGGGCGACCGAGTCCAACAACATGTCCATCAAGGGCGTTGCACGGTTCTACGGCAAGCGGAAGCGGCACATCATCACGACCCAGACGGAGCACAAGTGCGTTCTCGAGTCGTGTCGAAAGCTGCAGGACGAAGGGTACGAGGTGACCTATCTGCCGGTGGGATCGAATGGCCTTATTGACGTCGAGCAGCTGGAGAAGGAGATCCGGCCGGACACGGCCATTGTGTCGGTGATGACGGTCAACAATGAGATTGGCGTGATCCAGCCCATTGACGACATTGGCGCCATTTGCCGAAAGCACAAGGTGTTTTTCCATACCGACGCGGCCCAGGCGGTGGGAAAGATCCCCCTCGACGTGAACAAGTCCAACATTGACCTCATGAGTATCTCGAGCCACAAGATCTACGGGCCCAAGGGCATTGGCGCATGCTACGTGCGACGACGGCCGCGAGTGCGAATCGAGCCGATTATCTCCGGCGGCGGCCAGGAGCGGGGCCTGCGATCAGGTACCCTGGCACCACCTCTGGTGGTCGGGTTCGGTGAGGCGTGCCGAATCGCTAAGGAGGAGATGGCTTACGACGCTCAGCACGTTAAGCGACTTGCTAAGAAGCTCAAGGACGGCATTCTGGGGCTGGAGCACACGGTGCTGAATGGCGACCCGAACGCGCGATACGACGGGTGTGTGAACATTTCGTTCGCCTACGTCGAGGGCGAGTCGCTGCTGATGGCTCTTAACGACATTGCATTGAGTTCGGGCTCTGCGTGCACTTCGGCGTCGCTTGAGCCGTCGTACGTGCTTCGAGCGCTTGGTGCCGACGATGCTTTGGCGCATTCGTCGATTCGATTCGGCATTGGCCGGTTTACTACGGAAGAGGAGATTGACTACGTGCTGGGCACGGTCATCAACAAGGTCAACAAGCTCCGAGAATTGTCTCCGTTGTGGGAGATGGTCCAGGAGGGCATTGACCTAGACAGCGTTGAGTGGTCGCAGCATTAATTATCTAGTACAGTAGTATTATCAGTGTATTAGTTTTTTTTTCTTCTTATGTATATATTTCCCTATTGCTCATGAAATAAGAATCGAGTCCCCCGCTACGTCTGTTCACTTTCTACCTCTGCGTCGCCTTGAGCCTCTATAATTAATCATGTACAAGCATAGCCGGGCTGACGAAGTATCAATGTCTTATTTTCAATCCCAGATATGCCGATTAAATTGTTCAACGCCATCGAGCTGCCAATCATAGTGGTGGGAGGTCTAACCAACTAGAAGTGAGCTCGGATGGGGTTTGAGAAACCGCTGAAAGTGCGGCTGAGACACATGTCACATCATCGCAAATCATCAAAGGGGCTCGAAGGAAGGGGGTGTTTGGTCTTAAAAAGTGGCTTGAATTCATACAAGATCTACCACCGTATAGATTGAAGGAGCTATAACAGTTCCATATGTAGATAGATTCGCATATCGACCCCGGCGAGGTGGCTCTGGAGCTGGCTGACGTGCATTCTTGCTGTGCATTCCTGACAACACCTCCCCCCTAGAAAAAAAAAACGATGCAGACCAAATAAAAAAGCCCTTAGACCAGTGGGGAGAGAGATAAGTAGCTGATTTTTGTGTGTATTATATCGAAAGGGGCCCTACCGCCTTTAATTCTTTTTGGCTGAATTCCAATACCACACCCCTTGGGCGCGTCTTCCAAGTAGAAGGACCTTCATTGTTCTTTCTTTCAACCTTCATCTTTCTCTAGCTCCTACTCTCCACCTAGGAGGGAACTTTATTCGCTTAGTGTTGGTTTGTATAGACCTGCTGGAGTTCTGCTTTTGGCGTTAGACGACGATAGAGAGAAAAAAAAAAAGAGAGAGAGAGGAGACCAACGCAAGTCTACTAACATAATATCCTGATATACCTTCGTTTTGTATTACCCTGACCTTGACGGACTCGTTTAATTTTTAATTATTTATTATGTCGATTGTCATTGACTCAAACTCGCCCTACTACGAACAATTTACGGAAGAGGCAGCCAAGCGTACGTTGAACAATTCATGCCGTAATAATGAAGCTAACAGTAGGAAAAGATGCTGTCTACATGGTTGGAGACGACCCACTGTTCGGCCCGATGCTCATGGTTGTGTATCAGAGCCCCAGCTCCAGCTCTAGCCCAGGAGAATCTCGGCTCAGCTCGCTGCTAGTGTCGAGCCATGGAACCAGCGGATTCATCAACATGACCCTCGACCAACGGTCGCGGTATTTTGCAGCGGTCAACAACCTGCCAGAGATCCATAGATCAAGTCTCGTGCGCCAGGCCCTGGCAGTGACCTGCCTGCGGTCGTTTGCGACCATGGAAAAATACACACAGCAGCTACTTGCCAAGCAAGCCAAGGGCCGAATATATGACTGGGACGAGACCACCGCCGGGACCACCGCGTCGCGCATGGAAATCGCCAATGGCAAGTACCCCGACGAGATATGCCGAGCCATGCAGCGGTTCGGCGTGCTGGAGCCAAAGTTCATCAACACTGAGATTATGGACGTGGTATACGTCGACTCGGATAAAACAATTGAGAAAAATAACGAGCTTGTCTATCTCCTTGGAGATCAGCTCGAACAGCTCTTTGATCCGCTCTCCGAGTACTCTCCGGAGCCCACTGAGCGCCTCTATTCCCCTCCACAAGGGGAGGGGAACCAACAGGACCCCACCCTCGTGAAAAACGTGTGCGACGAATTACGGACTCTGCAGCGCAACTTCCGGAACGACCTCATCGACTTCTTGCAGGAGTTTCTCATCCCGCTGCGGGTTGAGGTCCTCGACCATGCAGTGCAGGGCCTGTCGGTGCGAAAGCTCAACACGGTCTTTCCGCCGACTATAGACGAAATCGTGCGGATAAACAACCTGTTTCATGAAGCGCTCGAGCAGGCTGCGCCGTTTGGCAGCTTTGAAATTATGAAGGCATGTGGCATGACTGTCCCCTATTTTTACAAGGCTTGCATGCGACATGAAGCGGCGACCCGAACCCTTTCAGAGGCCCTCAGAGAGTTCTATCCGCTCGTCAAGCCGCATCTTCAGGCGGAGACAACGGCCAGGTATACGGCGCGTAAAATCGAGTCGCTGATTCACTGCTCTCTGCACTTGGCGCGCGTCAAGCTTATCATCGAGCGCCTGGTCAAGATGGCGCCGTGGTCCAGCGATCAGCAGGCTCTCGTAGACGAGTACTACGAGTCGGCTGTAGGCACAATTGACGCGTTTGGGCGAGCCCAGAGCTCTTCCGACGACTACGACCGCCGAGTCGTCACTCCAACAGGCAAAGTGCTGGTGGAAATGGCGGATGGATGGCCCAAGGAGCTCGAATACGGATGGATTAATCGGCGGGTTGTGACCATCTTTGACGCAGTTGATTTGTTGTCTGAGAAACAGGACGCGCGTAATATCGTCATTGTGTTCACCGATGAGCTAGTTATCCTCGAGCCAGAGGCACCTATCCCCCTCGCAAGCACTTCAGGGGTGCACATCCCGTCGATAGGCGATGTGCTTATGCACTCCATGATAAACGAAGTGCCGCTGACCAATGTGCCCCCGCTCAAGGTAGTTGCTTGGGCCCCAATCGAGGACGTACACATGTCTGAGTATAATAACAGCAAAGGGCTATGCGTCAGCATTACTGGAAGGGGTCTACAGCATCGCGATGGGTCTACAAAGTACGTTAAGCTCTACCAGCTGGTTCGGCCAGACCATCTAGCGGCGACCATTATAGATGTAGTGGCCAAGGCAAAAGTGCTTAACAAAACCCAGCCGTTCCATTTATTCAAGTCCAATGGACCACAGCTCACATTATATGCGACAGTTCATGAATTACAGGGGTACGCTCAGGAGATACACAAGACGCCCATCGCCTTATTTATGAATCTGGAAGTCACCCGCGAAGTTTTAGATGCCAATGGCGTGTCTGCGTGCTTTAAGGTGTCCTTTTCGGACGATTCGCATGTGCGGGTCCAGGCCTTTACCAAATTCGGTGGCATGGGGGAGTTTGATCATATTGTTCACAAGAATGAATTTGCCAAGCTCATCAACTCAGAGGCGGCATATCTCTACACCTTGCACTACTCAGCCAAAAACAAGGATCTTATTGGGGGGATAATCGAAGCGAACCGTGAGATTACTGCCCAGCTGATACGGTTTTCGACCACTGCTTCTCAGAGGCGCGGGAGCACAAAGAGCAATGCCGCAGCCAAAAAGAGCTCTGTGAAGAAACACCAGCCAATTCTTCCGGTGGTGGAAGAGGGGGAGGAACAGATTGCCGATGTTCCAAAGCGAAAGCCGTCGCTGATGAAACGGCGAAGTTCGCCGGCGAGCCTCCTCAACATGCTAGGCCGGAAAAAGAAGGAGGAGGAGTCATCTTCCAATTCTACCGGGTTCAAATTCTTGCGCGGCAAGGAAAAGTACAGAAAACCTGCCGCCGTGGCTACACAGCAACCGGAGGCACCAGACATGTCCCATTCAGACAGTTCGCTGAACACTATTTCATCCGCCCACACTCCAACCGAATTCCAATTCCCACCTGTGCCGTCTGCATTCAACAAGAAGCAACCATCCCAAGAATTCCGCTCGATGTCTGAGTGGGAGGATCTTGACCAAGATGCTGAGACGACTTCATCGATTGGCATGTCCACGGCGATCCACGATACGCAAGTGATTATGGTGGGAGACGACGATCACGGGAGCTCAGATCGCGACAGTTTTGTTTCTTCGGTGGATCGAGTCGAGTTTAATGAACAATCGCTCGTTAGGGACATGTCGAGTATCCGCGAGAGGCTGGTTCTTGATCGTCCTGCGTCGATGGAGACCGTGTCAATGCAGTCGGTCGAGATTGAGAGGGCGAACCGGCTGGATAGCGAGGAAGAGCGGGAGCAGCGGGATGTCTACGAGTGGTTTACCAAGTATGAGCACGAAGCTGTAGCAGCAAAGCGCGATTCTTTGAGCTCGTTCAATAGTTCAATTGCGAGCTTTGAAAAAGAGCTCTTGACTAGCTACCAGTACAACGAGGCACTGCAACAGGGGTCTACGCGTCAGCTGGCCCGGTTCATCGACCCACGCCACCCCCGCGCCTCGATAGATGTGTCGCAGGTGAGCTCGGGAATTCTAGACCAGCTTCAGACAGCACGGTTCGAGGATAATCCATATCCTCACTTGAAGCACCACTACTCGGGCAGCGTCAGCGCCAACAGTGGAGTGAGCTTCGAGGAGCTCGAATATGACGTGACTCGCGAGCACGAGGTAGGCGGGTACAATGTCCACGAAGATGCCTTTGAGCCGGCGGACGGGCAAGTGGAGATCGAGACCCAGTCTCTGGCAACTGCGACAGTGATAGGAGAAGGAAGTAAGAGCGCTACCCCTCATCTCGGTGGAAATAGCGGGTTTACGCCAGAGATAGCGGCACCAGCCACGGGAGCGGTCGGGTTAGCGGGGCCATTTGAGTACGACAGTTCGGGCACGCTCGAGGTGAGCGCGTTCAGTGCCAATACTACGAGTACTACGGACGAGGAGGAGGACGAAGACGATGAGACGCTGAATATTGCCAACGACTTCCGGTATTTGGCAGGGCTTGTGGGAGACGTTGATCCTGTATCGGAGAGTATGTTTTTTGGACACAAGCACAGCTCGAGTATGGCGACGATCAAGCAGGAGCTGAGTGGACTGAGCACATCTGAGTCCCGCAAGCTCTGGCCAGATTTGCGCAACTCGTCGATAATGTTCCTTGGGTCTTACGTACGGGAGAAAGACAGTGACTCTAGCACTGAGCCATTTATCAAACACAGTGACTCAGTATTTATCAAACAGAGTGACTCGGCCGAGCTGGCCAAAGTTGCCCAATATCGCCAGGCGGCCCTGGAGAGCAACTATGAGAGCCTCTACTACAACGAGGAGAGTCTGGATGACTCTGCGGCACGAGCTGAAGACTATGTGAGCTCAAGTGTCGGGGAGCTGCAGCTGGCGTCGTTCACTGTGGAGATATCGCGGCTAGTGGAGTACGAAATGGGCCGGCAAGACATTAATACCGCGGGTGCGTTATCGCGGACCCGCGAGCTCGAAGGGCTCAAAGCTACGCTAGTGTCGCTCTACGATCGCGTACATGCCGCTGACGCACCCAAGGTGCGACAACTTGCATGGATTCTAATCGCGCTTGCAGACTCGATGGCCCACCTGCCACAGGGGACGAAGCGCTATGAAAGCGCCATTCGCGGCCTGCTGGATGTCGAGTGGCATCGGCGATCCAAGATTAATAACATGGCGAGCTGCTAAAGGCGCGCCTTTGCTAGTATATACTAACGATGTCACGAATACAACGAGATAACCAGCGCTTTGATTTAAACTTATCTAGGTGCATTAGGTTTCAATATAGCAATGGCATGCAAAGTGCATAGAGCACTAATATGAATTGTTTATACACAAAACCGGCCAAGTCCGGGGTATATTTTGAGAGAGCTTATAATCTTCCTACCTATTGAATAGGCAATGCAGCATAATAGTCTAAGTAGAGAGGGCCACGTTGAGCGCGGCCTGCTTGGCAGCCTCCTTATTACGCAGTGAGGCAGAGGCCCTGCGGAGGCGCCGAAGTCGGCCCTGCATGAGGTAGTACGACCCTCGGCGGATAATGACCTCGATCAACTCCTTCGAGTAGCCGTAGTCGCCATAGGTCTGGTTGTAAATCTCATTGATGATGTTGCGCCGGTCGGCCTCAGTGGTGTCGCGGATCCACGTCCGCTCGCCCAATTGGAACCCCTGCTGGCGCAGGATTTGCAGGATGCGCTGTTCGCGATGGCGCGCCTCCTCATGGTCGTGCTCGAGACCCATGCGCTGATAGAGCTCTGGCAACGAAATGCGCGACTCAGACTGCTTGCGGAACGGCTTTTGTGCTTTTTTGGGCGACGGTGGAGACCTGGCATGGCGCGGTGCGGTGGTGGGCGCGGCTGCAGCGAGCTGGAACGGGTAGCCGAGTTCGGACGGCGGGGCGGCTGGCGGGGTTGTAATGAACGGCTGTACCGCGAGGGCGCCGCTGTCGGGGATAAAAGGTGCATGGGGCTTAAAGGTGAACTCAGGCAGGGCGGAATTAGCATTAATGTTAGTAAGGAGCGGAGTAGTGTTCGTGGTGGTCGTCATCGTCGTCATCATTAGTGGGTCATTAAGGAGAGTGAGGTCGGTGGAGGAGGAGTGCGAGGGCACTGGGGAGGAGAATGCAGTGGTGGTGGTGGTAGCGGGGGCCATGGCCAGGTAGTCGGCCGAGTTGAGCGTTGTCGTCGAATAGTCTGAGGCTAGCGACGATGAGAGTGGATTGCTTGCAAGAGTGTTCGTCTCTAGCTGCATCAGCGGATCCAGGGGGTAGCCGTAGGAGGACCCGTCTACCATTTTGGAGAAGGGCAGAGTGGCCTCAGCGGGCTCAAACTCGTTGAAGAAGTGGATCTCCTCTACTGGAGACTGATGTCCGTATGACAGCTCGGCAAACTGTTCTGTCATTTTTTTATATATATTTGTAGTTTCGTAATTCGTTATCCGTAGGGGAGTAGTTAGTGGGCTTTGGTAGCTTTAGTACTCTGGTAGGGAGGACAGGCGTGTTAATACCCAGAGTATGTACTGGAATAAAGTATCGCTGGGGGGCTCTGGGTCCTTTTTAAAATGTCAAATTAAGCTAGTGGTACCAATGATTTCCCATAACCTAAGGAAAATTTTTTTTATCCTTCAAACATGTATTTATATATTTAAATATTAATTCTTTCTCCTCTTCACTACATATATCGCTTGGGACGACTATCGATCAAATGGTTTGCTTTTGTGTCTCGCTTTTCCGAAACACGCTTTGAGACCGGTGGCTCGTTTTTGACTGGTTCAAGATAGGCTTGCTTTTTCCGGTTCGCTTAAGTGCTATCATGCGTCAATGAGATAATTGGCCATGCAGGTGGGTTCCGCATTATACCGGCGAGTTCAGAGTGCGAGACTTACGTGTGTTACATAAAAATACAACCATGGTGGGGCAGTCCTGCGGGGCACGTTTACCCACTGGATTACGCAAAAGCATGGCTCATTTATCGCTTTGATCTGTGGAATGTTTGGCCGCTTTGTGCGAACCGGCGTGCTGGAGGAGCAGGAGGCAAAGTCTTTCCAGCTACACAAATACCGCACCTCGCACCATGGCTGAAGAACGTGCAATAGTCCCGGTTTATTGTCGGTTACTATCGGGGGGCTATTGTCCACTGCCCGGATAGGTCATTCGCGTGCGCACGCGCGCGCCATGTCCCCCACCTTGCCCCCGCTTTCACCTCATCTCGCGAATACGAAAAGTATAGGCCAGTAAGGTGCGATTCAAAACGCCTCACTGGAAAATTTTTGATTTTCAGCTAAAAACGGCGTTTCGGGCACGGTAGGATACCCGTTCGGAAACCCCGAATAATAGGTTATAATCGTTAATGGTTAATCTCGTATCGGAATACCCATGTCTCTTTTGCTCTTTTTTTTATTTTATTTTTTTTTTTCTTTACACCAAGTTTTTGGGAGAATCGTATCGTCCATGAAGCAAAAGAGAAAAAGGGGAGGGGAGGGGATGGACGGTGGACGATCGGCCATATCTATTCACTATGTTATCATGAGCTTATCACGATGTTGTGATAAGATAGAAATAACAGCAAAGGATTAGACAAAATGTAATGAATGCAGATATATATCGCGGTAGAAGGTAGTCATTTTGGCATTTCATTTAGTAATATTACTGCTAGTTCCCCGGCTCGAATAGTACTACGACGTTGGACCGGATAAACCGTACCGCTGAATGAGTGTGAAAAGAAATATAGAGAACGGTCATGGAGAGTAACGTAGTAGTTCCGTGGATGATACCTTTTCTTGGCCACTCTAGCGTTCCAATAAAAACTACTAATAATACCAATTCTACCAATGGTAGTAGTAGTAGTGGTAATGGTACCTGTGTAACCAATGGTAACACTGGCAAAAGCAGCTTCACCGCTTTTGACTTAGATGATGACGGACCGAGTGGCTCGAGTGGTTTGAGTGAAAGTGGCATAGTTCACTTGCCCCCTCTGGAAATACCCTCCAAATCCAAAACGGCTGTTCTGGTGACGCTGACCCCCGTTTCACGGCCCCAGCAGGACGAACTGCTCGCTTCTCCACCAGGCCGAATTTGGACTAACCTTCCCCCGACACCCGAGAGCAAATGGAGCAAAGGGAGTAATGAGACCTTCCTGTCCAAGCTCTTGCAGTCGCACAGCGCCAATACGCATGATAAAAGCCTGTACGTGGACCCCCTGGTGCACCGTACTCCAGACAGACTTCTCCAAACAGACATTAATGCGCGGGGGCCCTCGAATCACCTGTGGTGCTATGATCCTTATACGCAGCAGGTATTCACAACTGCAAACTGCAGTCTGCACGACGTGCGTCTGGCTATTGAGGTAAATGAATATTTCCCAATGATGGTCGCTGATATCGTGCAATCGACCATTGAAGGGCTGCTCGACATTGACTGGTTCCAAAAATGTGCAAACACTGCAATGGACAACGTCTTCATTCCCTCGGCCTCTACGGGCGAGCCAATCGCCCGCTCCCATTATATTCTGCACAAATGCATAGCGGCCGTATACTTTGAGTCAGCGCGATGGCTAATTGATCTCAGCCCACCACCACCACCACCTCCTCCACGCGACGATCATGGCAATGCTGGTGACGAATGCGATGGCGCGCCAGAATTTGCATTTGCAGACTGCCTTAGACACCTCGACGTACTTGGGGCCCTAGGTGAACCGTTGTGGGCACTCGACCAGGGGATCAAGGAGATATACAGCGGGTCAAACATCTCCGTGCAAGACCACCTGGTGGTGATTTTGCGCTGGCTCTATATAGGGTGTTGCTACGACCCAGATACCTCGTTTGACTCTCTGCCGACGCTCAATCCCCACCGTCTCATTCTTTCTAGCCGGTGCTTCTTCCCCATAGTCCAGCGCAAGCTCGCGTTTCATGCAATACACCTGCCGTCTCCGCCCGCGACAGCGTCTGATTGGCTCTCCCACCTTGATCCGGGGTACAGTCTGCCCAGCCTCTGCCGCGTACTAGATATTGATGTGCACTCGACAACACTCTCGCGGCTCCTTGATGACACCACGCTTGCATGCGATCGCTTTGCTACGAATCTGGCCTTTCTCAATCTGTCTTCTCACTATCCTCCGGCTGCAGAGCACGAGCCAATTCTGATTGACATGCGTTTCATCCTCCAGAATGCATCTACTAACCAATGAGTTGACGCTATACCCAAGCATCGAATTGCCAATAATAAAATAAAGCTCCCGCTAATATGCCCCCCCCCCCACGTATTTATGATCTCTCTCCCTCTGCCACGACATCTCTCAAAGTAATTAAAATCTCCGTATTAATTAACATATATCAATTGTCTAGTAAATTTGCGACTTCTTAAAAATATTAAAACATTACCTACCCCCGTGGTAGTGTAGACGGTCATTGCAGTATTTAGAAAGGGATTTATCGCTTGTCCTTGTCTTCTGGCTTCTCCAGCTCCTTTCGCGCCTTGTACCGCTGCTTGAGCACCTCCGAGCCCTCCTCGGGCCCACCGCGTCTAAAGTCGCGGACCAGCAGAGCCTTGTCCTCGTCCTTGAGGCCCTCCTGGGCCAGCTTCTTGGCCAGGCCGGCGTAGAGCTCCTGGAAGTACTCCTCGTCCACCGTGAACTTGGAAGCGTCGGCGGCAGCCTTGGGGTCCGTGTTGAAGCCCTCACCAGCAGAGAGGTACACACCCGCAGAGCCCAGCCCTTCAAGCACCTTGGCGTGATACGCAGCGACAATGCCGCCATGCTGCTCAATGACCTTCTTGCGGTGCTCCTCCCGCCACTCCATGGGCGTGGCCCGGCGCGCCGAGGTCCAGCCAATCTCGAGCAGGATCTCCCGAGTGATCTCCTTCTGCAGCGCCTTTCGGTTCACCAGCGGGTTGAACGAGACCGGGTTGACGCCGCCCACGGCGAGAATCATGTAGATGATGGCGACCTTGACCACGTGCATCGCAAAGAAGCCCCACTGCCACCCCGCGCCCGAGAACGCAGAAGGAGCGTCGTCCTTCAGCGACGGGAAGATCGACTCGACCAGGCTGAAGAAGAGCGTCGTGGGAGCGTACCCCGGAGTCGGGTTGAGGTACTCGGGGAAGTCCAGGTAGAGCCACCCGCCCAGAATGCTGAGCACGGTGACAAACCGCGTGTAGTTGTACTCCCACAGAGGGATCGCCAATTGGCCCTCCCACAGGGCGTCCTTGATCTTGGTCTCCTGGTCGACCTTCTTGAGCCACTTGTCCCTATGCGCGTCGTTACCAAACAAGAGCGCGCCCTCCGAGGTCAAGAACCCCGGGTGCGTCGACACGGCAAACCCAATGGGCATCGGGTTGTAGAAGTAGGACGGGCTCAGCACCATGGGCAGCGTCTCAAAGATCTTGATCAGGGACGAGACGGGCTGCTCGCGATCCACGCTGAAGCAGTAGTCCTTCTCCCAGTCCTCATTCATGCGAATGTATATGTCCATCGTCTTAGCCTCGCCCATTATTTCTATCGGAAGTCGTTGCAGTCGTTACGAGTGGGTATATAGTAAGAAGCCAGCGGCCGACCAAATGTTCAGTGGAGGTGGGAAACAGGCCACCACGTATCGATCCCGTTAAGCGGGAAAAATGAAAAAAAGAGGGGAGGGGTGGGGCCCCGTTTGGGTTTGGTTTTTGCTTCTTCCAAACTCTTCCAACACCCTGTACTCTCGCAGGTGCACTGTATGGCCTTGCAGTATTCTTTGCAACGGTGGACAACTGTGCGCAGTAGGGCCTGCGCTGTGGTGCGTAATGGGTGCTTTTCGAATGGCCCTGTGTGGTCCACTGTGGGCCACCCCACCTCCCCACACCTCCCAACGGTGAGGACCCACTCTTTCATTTGCGCGGTGATGTGACGCTAATTGCAGCGGCGTGGCCCACGCAGAGACGGCGATATATGAGCATCTCGTACATTTAATGGGTCTTATCTTTAAAATCTGTTTTATTTTCTGTTCGAGTGCATTGTGGTTGAAGACCTTCTCCTCAACAGAGACCCCCGCAACGCGCCAGACGGTGTAATTGGTGTATTATTCTCGGTATGCTTTTAAATG
Source organism: Blastobotrys mokoenaii (assembly GCA_003705765.3). Taxonomy (NCBI): domain Eukaryota; kingdom Fungi; phylum Ascomycota; class Dipodascomycetes; order Dipodascales; family Trichomonascaceae; genus Blastobotrys; species Blastobotrys mokoenaii. Next base: position 122,140 of record PPJM03000017.1, read on the forward strand.
CACTTGATGACTAGTAATTTGCAAGCGAGATGTATAGTTGAGGTGGAGAGGAATTGATCTTGGCAATAGGGTTTGCTTGGCGATATGTGTTTAGCATTTAGGCTCTCCACTTCTATAGCATATAGTCTATTTTGAAATGTCGCTGTCATATCCACTCTTTCAAGTGTACTTGGGGGCCAGCCCCCAAACCCCCTGTAGCTGGGGGGATGACCCCCCAGACCCCCCTCCAGCGAGATCAATTGAATGAACTGGAGTTAATGACCCCCGCAACATGAAATGCCAGAGCTTGGGGGTCATTTGTGTGGAACGGCTGATGGGGCGCGCGATGCATGGCCTGCGTAATGATGCCATTCCAGAGCCCGCCGTAGTGGTAGCCGGTAGTCGTTGTTTATCTGCCGGTTGTTGTTGGCTACTTTTCAAATATACTGAACCTATGGCATTCCCCATGGATCAAGCCCAATGCTGCAGCTAATCGTATTCTGCGCCATCGTGTGGTACTTTTGGTTTGGCGGCGCCGCCCCTCCTGCCGCGTCGCGGCCGGGCCGCAACCGGGCGCGCAGGGCCAGTACCGCCACGCGTAAACTTGAGTCTGCAAAGCAGACCCTCAGGCGCCTGCCGGGCCAGTACAGCTTTAAAGCGCTCAAAGCGCCCTCCGTTGGCTCGAGTCGCAGGATGAAGGGCAAGGAGGACGGTGCGGCGCATGCGGCTGGCGGCTCTGCCCCAAGCCGCAAGACGCTGGCGCAGAGCGACGAGGAGTTCCCGTCGCTGCAGAAGCTCGATCTCTACGCCGCCGACATTGAAGGGGACGGCAACTGCCTGTTCCGCGCCATGAGCGACCAGCTCTACGGCGAGCCGTCGCGCCACCGCCAGATCCGCCAGGAAGTGGTCGCCTACATGAGGGACAACGCCGAGCTGTTCAAGACCTTCCTCGGCGACTACTACGGAGAGACGTGGAACGCCTATCTACGGCGAATGGCCCGCGACGGCGTCTACGGCGACAACCCGGAGATTGTCGCGTTCGCGCGGCGGTTTAAGGCGCGCGTCTACATCTACCTCAAGGACCGGCGCTACGTGGTCGCCAGCGACGACAATCCCGAGCGCGAGGTGCACCTTGCCTACCATGAATGGGAGCATTACTCGTCGGTCCGTAATAAATCCGGCCCGCATGCAGGTGCACCGGCGGTTTCTCCCTCCATCGTCGGGATCGCTACAAACTCCAAACCCGACAGCATCGCGCCGGAATGGAAGGTCAAAATTATCCGGCAGGGCGTTCCGGCGCACGTAATCCTCAGCGATTACGAGATCGTCACCCTGCTGAAAAGAAATAATGGCGATATTGCCAAGACTATTGAAAAAGTCGTTCTCGACGACATGGAGGGGCGTTTGCCTATAGAACCGGTGGCCCCCGCCGCTCCGGCCCCCACCGATACCATCTCGCCTGAAAAGAAGAAGCCCAAACCACAGGGACCTAGGCCGCGTCTATCGGCCCGGGAGAAGAAGGAGCGCCAGAAAAGGCAGGCTCTAGATCGCAAGCGCGCCAAGCACTCTACGAAACCAAGCCATTCTGGATCTGTCCGCATCAATGACCATGTTGAAACTATGGACATTTAACCGGTCTAGACTATCATGATATTTGATGCGTTACCTTTTTTGTATTAGCAGTACAGGCATTTCGTATTCAAAAATGTTTCGCTATTCAAAAACATGGGCATCTGCGAGTCCACCGGAGTAGGTACTCCGTAGCGGGGATCTACACTTAATGTCTACCACTTTGTTACAGCAAGCATTGCATGTCTGTTTTTTATTTTATTTTATTTTTTAGAGAAAGAGAGAAATTTGAATGATAAACAAGTACGTACGCGGTATACGGGCAACTACGTAAGTGTTTTATGGCTTTCTCCTGTTTTATTGTCCTTTATAGTATGAATAGTCGGAGGGTGCTATAGGTTGCACAGACAAGTTTTGATATGCTGCAAACGTAATTTGAAGCACTGGTAATTCATCTACCTACAATGTTTAGCATGGGTCAACTATTGTTTATCCCGGTAGAGTTATCGCCCTGGCCGGTGAAGCCAAACATAAGATCCAAGGTCTACTCTAGCTTGCGCAGGACTTTAGATTGATTGATTGAAGCACTGGCAACAATTCATTCCTATACCGCTTTCCAATCGCTTTAGCTACCATATTGCAGGGCTGATTACCATAATTATGCATTGATTAATCGCCATTTCCATCTCGTTGCAATTTCGCAACGGTGTTAATAGTGTGTCCTAACGAATATGTTGCAAACAACTCTCCTACAAATGAGCCGCTGTTTTTGTTACAGCTCTTGCTGGTTGTTGGGAAATTCATCGCAGCACGTAACAAACACGAATCTGCACACGACTTCATATACCGCCAAGTATCCCATAACACGCTCCAAACTTGGACATTTAATATTTAGCATCTTACTGAAATGAAATAAAACCATAAAGTATTGCTGAGTTATAAATCACTCCCTATCGTGCTATCTAACCTTTTAATCTGATCTCCGCGAAAACGGGTGTATATTGGGAGGGGGAGACCCAAAGTGAAAATTCAACCGATAACGATGACCCGACAAGTGTATGCCCTGACGGTGCAGAAGCCCACGGCCATCGTCCAATCGGTCGTGGGTAACTTTAGCGGAGAAAAACTCCAGGAGATCATCGTGTCTCGCGGTAGCTACATTGAACTGCTGCGGATCAATCCGTCCACCGGCAATGTCCAGACACTGCTCTCCCACAATACCTTCTCTATAGTGCGCCAGATCGCGCCATTCAAGATTGCGGGCACCTCTAAGGACCGCCTCGTCGTCGCAACTGACTCCGGAAAGCTCTCAGTGCTCGAATACCGCCCGGAGTCCAACACCTTTGAGCCGGTCCACATCGAGCCCTACGGCAAGACAGGCGTGCGGCGAGTCGTGCCAGGGCAGTATCTCGCCGTTGATCCAAAGGGTCGTGCCGCGTTGGTTGCCTCGGTGGAGCGCAATAAGCTCGTTTACGTGCTCAATCGGGACGCAAAGGCTAACATTACCATATCGAGTCCGCTCGAGGCACACACTCCGCGTAACCTCGTCTACGCGGTTACAGGCGTCGATGTGGGCTACGAAAATCCCGTATTTGCGGCTTTGGAAGTAGACTACTCTGACGCTGAACAGGGAGAAACCCCCGAGAAGAAATTGACTTACTACGAGCTCGATCTAGGGCTCAACCATGTCATCAAGCGGTGGTCTGACGCGGTAGACCGCGACGCCAATTACCTTGTGAGGGTCCCGGGGGGACACGACGGGCCTTCTGGAGTGCTCGTTTGCAGCAATGGCTCTATTTGCTACCGCCACGTCGCCAGGCCAGCAATTAGAGTGCCCATTCCCCGGAGAAGAGACACGAAAGACGACTGCCCCGTGTACATTGTCGCGAGCGACGTGCACAGGGCTCGTGGAGAGTTCTTTTTCCTGCTCCAGACGAGCCTGAGCGACGTGTTTAAGCTAACAATGTCGCTCGACCCGTCGGGCCGCGTCGAGTCTATGACTATTCAATACTTTGCCGCGCTCCCGCCCTGCAACAGTATGAATATCCTGCGGGCAGGGTTCTTATTTGCGGCCTGTGAGAGCGGAAACCACCAATTGTACCAGTTCCTAAAGCTTGAAGACGAGAGAGCGGCAACGTTTTCTAGTGACGGCGAACTCAAGGCTCATCAAACCTTCACGGTGTTTGACACTGAAAATATCCAGCTAGTCCATGATATGAATTCATTAGACTCACTTATGGGGCTAGACGTGTCGACCCTGGCTCTCGACGAGACCCCCCAGATCCACACCATATCCGGACGCGGTCCACGATCAACGTTCCGGACGCTTCAATACGGGCTCCCCGTGGAGGAATATAGCTCTTCTGACCTCCCAGCAGTCCCTCTGGGCATCTGGACTGTCCGCCAGCGCTTGGAAGACACCAGCGATAAGTATATCGTTCTGGCGTTCGCCAACCGTACGTTGGTGTTTGGCGTTGGGGAGAGCGTAGAGGAGGTTCCTAACTCTGGATTCGAAACCGGCATCCAAACGCTTGCTGTACAGCAGCTCGGAAGCAGCGCCATCCTTCAGGTGCACCAAAACGGCCTGCGAAGCATATCACCATCGGGTGACATTAACGAGTGGACCCCGGGGGAGGGCGAAGGCTATGTAACCCATGCGTCAACTAACAATGCCCAAGTGGTGCTAGCGCTTTCTTCTAACAAGCTAGTCTACTTTGAAGTCGATGAAGATGGTGAACTCAATGAATTTAATGAGCGTCCCGAGGTTCCGGGCGGAATAACCTGTCTATCTGTTGGAGACGTTCCCGAGGGCCGCCTGCGGTCCTCTCTACTAGCAGTTGGGTGTTCCAATGAAACAATTCGTATATACTCACTCGATCCTGGGTCTACCCTGGAAGAGTTGGTGGTACAGGCCCTTACTGCGGCGCCATCGGACGTCTGTATCGCCAGCATGCGCAGCACAGCCGAGACTCCTCAAGTCCTCTACCTCCATATTGGTCTCATCAGTGGGGTTTACATTTCCTCCGTTCTGGATCCAGTCACGGCTCAGCTAACCGATACCCGGACGCGATTCCTTGGTCTGAAAGAGATTAAGATTGTACGAACCACAATTGTCGCAGGAGGCGAGGAGGATGACTCCGATTCCAAGTCAAATAAAAGGGACGCTGTGCTCGTATTGTGTACCAAGACTTGGATTGGCTATTCGTCGGCTACTAGTACGTTCGACATGACCCCAATCGCCTACCCACCAATTCAGAACGCTGCCCCATTCTCCTCGACAGTCGTCCCCCACGGCCTGATCGGTCTTGATGGCCACCGTCTGCGTATTTTCAACCCGCAAAGCCTAGACGAAAAGCTGCGCCAGAGCCGAATGCAGCTGCGGCTAACGCCACGTAGAATGGCCCGCAGTGCCCTCAGCCGCTGCTACTTTGTGGCTGAAGCCGATTATAACACTACTGACGACGGATCGCTAGACCCTTATCTGGCAGAGATGTATGGCTATGGTCGAGAAGTGGGCAAGTGGTCCTCGTGTATTGAGGTGGTCGACTCTGGAGCCGACGAAGTGACTCAGCGCGTCACCCTCAAAGACAACGAGGCGGCTTTCAGTGTTATTACGTGCCGGTTTTCGAGCCGCGATGACCAGGAGTATATCATTGTGGGTTCGGCGCAAAACCAGCAGTTCCTGCCCAAGCGATCATGCTCTGCTGCTTACATTTCTGTCTACGAGTACGCCGACGACACACTGACAAAGATACGGCTAGTGCACAAAACAAAGGTTACGGAGGCTCCTCTGGCGATGGCTGCGTTCCAGGGCCGCTTGCTGGTGGGTGTTGGAAACAAGGTGAGGATCTACGATATTGGCATGAAGCAGCTTCTGCGAAAGGCCGAGTATGAATTAGTGGGAGGGTCAACTATCTCTGCCCTATCGGTCGACGGGGACCGAATCATGGTGGGAGACATGCGACATAGCTGTGTTTATCTCGTCTATAAGCCTCTGGACAATGTCCTGGTTCCGTTCGCGGATGACCCGATATCGCGCCATATTACAGCTATGGAGGTATTAGACCACGATAGCGTCATTGCTGGCGATCGCTTTGGCAATCTGTTTATGTTATCGTGCTCAGATAGTGCGTCACAGATGGCAGAGGAGGACGATCACGCTGCATACCTCAGGAACTTGAAGCCACTATACAATGGAGACGCTGCGAACAAGCTTGATCTAGAGACGCATTTCTATGCACAGGATGTGCCGGTTTCGCTCACTAGGGCCCAGCTGGTATCTGGAGGGAGCGAAGTAGTTCTCTACGGAGGCGTGCAAGGTACCTTAGGGGTACTAATACCTATAATATCCAAGACAGACGTTACCTTCTTCCAGACTCTGGAGCGGCTAATGCGGCAATATGATATTCCTATAACTGGACGACATCACATTGCGTTCCGCGGATATTATGCGCCGGTCAAGGGCACCATTGACGGAGACCTTTGTGAGCGATTTTCGCATCTACCAAACGACCAGCAGGAAAAAATAGCTGAAGAGCTCGGTCGAACTGTGCGAGATGTAAGTTCTTTTTTGTTGTTGTTTTGGATTTATTGATTACTAACTGATTTTTAGGTGGAGCGAAAGATATCTGACATGAGAATTCAAAGCGTATTCTAGATCCACGTTTACTCTTTCGTGGCTATGAACCCTACGAAGGTATTGGTTGAAGTTCTGCATGCTTGCATGCTGCATGTCCAACAAGCTGTACATTTAGACTATAATAGACTCATACTGTGAGGGAATATTTTTATCTGTATACCTTGTTTTTCGCTGCCCATTGAATGGTAACAAAGTCGTCGGAAAAAAAAGGCAAAGGAGAAGGGCCCCATCGCGTCTGCCCTGCAGCATACGTATGCCACCTATCCACGCAAGCCACCTTATCGCGTAACAAGAAATTCTTGCACCACCGCCGAGCCATTCCCTTGCGGAATGAAGTGAGTACAAAACGGGGATTATCGCTGCGTCAATTGACTCTGATTGCGTACGACAAAATGGCTTAGCCCGAACCTACCCTCCCGAAGGTCATTGAAATCAGCGCACTTGCATATTTGGTCCATCATAAACGCACGAAGAGGGGCACCCTATAGCTAGTCCCAAATACCAATTGGCATGACTTTCTGTCAATCTGCCAACTTCAGGTTGCATGGCGTAATTATTCTCAAATTAATAAAGCTAATTATATCGAATAAAACGTTGGGCAGTTACTCTATAGATGTGGATTGCGCTTTGAAGTGTAGATAATGGTCAAACAACAGCAACCAGCCATAATGTGTTTGATTTGGGGACTGTCTGTAGAACTCTAAAAGATTAATATTTGGCGAAAAAAAAATTAGTACAAATGCAGTATGGTACATTAGTTCATATTTTGGATCGTTAGTCTATCTTACAACAGTACGCGGCACTTGCCAACTCCAGCCTGGTTTGGTACGCCGGCGCCATAGTCCATGATGTGCACATCGCCCTTTCTATCGACGATGACCAGCACTTGGCCTGAAGGGCTGAACTGAATGGAGGCGGCCAGAGACGGATTAGGGGCCGCTGCGACCTCGGTGGCCACTGCAATGCGTCTATTCTCAGGCAAGAGCCCTGGGGCATGCATAACGGAGACCACGCCGCTTTTATCCAGGAATGCCAGAGCATCACCGCGCGGCGAAACTGCCGCATTGTGGATACGGGATCCGACCTTATCGACCCGCATGAGCATGGACGGTTGCGACACTCCAGAGGCCGACGAGGAGGCGGAGGACTGCGATGCCGCAGAGGAGTTGGTCTTTATCTTAGTGTCGAGAATGATGGGCGGTGCAGAAACATAAACCGACGAAGTCACTGCCATGTAATGGTGGGAATGCTTCGACGTGGTAGCCGGCCGCGGGAAGAAATTGAGCGACGTGATGCCTTCAAAGTCGTCGTCGGGCTCGACGCGCCGCGTGGATTTCATGACCAGGCGGGGCTCCTTGGGGTTTGCCACTGAAATAACCATGAACCGGGACTCGCACAGAGTGGAGCACGCGAGCAGGGTCTCATCCCCAGAGAATACCAGGTTATTCAGCGTGTCGTTGTACGGGATCATGATGGAGATGGGCTTTGCGTCCGTCGACAGGCTCTGCGGGCCCGAAGGGGTCAGAACGTGCAGGGCGACCATTGGGGTCCGCGTCAACCGCGTAGACGTTGTGCTCAGCGGATTGCGGCAGTATATGCCGTATGCGAGCATGGAATCGTGCGGCGAGAGCGCCAGGCAGTATATCTCGAGCTTCATGTCCTGGCGGAACACGAGCGCGCCCGACAGGTCGAAGACGCGGATCTTGCCGCTCACGCGGCCTGCTATCGCAATGTAGTTGCTGCTCATTGATGCAATGGGGTCCTCGCCCCAGTCTGTACCGAGCTCCGCCGACACTGCTGCGGCGTGAACCGCATCGCTTTCGGCCGTGCTGAAGGCCGCGGTGGCGAACGAAGCATTGGAGGTGGAGACCGTAGCGGCCGTGTTAGCGTCTGGCGCGGCGATTTCGCACAGCAAGATGGGCGGGTCGTTAAAGTCGGGCGCAATGGCATAGATCTGGCACTTTGACGGCGATACGAGCGCAAACCGCGACGCGTCCGGGGAGATGCACGTCGCGAAGTTGACGCGGCGCTTGGACCGCATCAGCAGGCTGCGAGGCTGCGTATTGTGGAGGAACTGCTTGCGGTGGGTCGGGAAGCACTTTGTATAGTTGAACTCGCGCTTCTCAACGTCCGGCACAAAGTTGCTCGGCAGCAGCGGGATCTGCTGCGTTATCGGCAGCTGGCTCGACAATTGTGTCTGGCTCTGTCCAATGCGCTGCTGCAATTGCTGCACCGATTGGCCGTACAACAGCGGGTGCCCGCTCACGACCGAAGTCAGGCTTCTTGACGGCAGGAAAGAAGAGAGCGCCGCGCTCGAGGGCGACCCGGTGAACGAGTGCGCCGAGTCAATTGAGGCCCCCGACACGGCAGAACCCATAGGCGTGAGCCGCTCCCCTTCAATCTCCTCCACCCAGTCCTGCACCGTGCGCGTAAGCGAGAGCCGCTTCTGCTGCGGCGACGAAGACGCCGTCGATGCAGATTGAGCCGCACCCGCCGCACTGTCCATGGAAGAAGACACCGCCGCAAGGCGCCCGCTGCCGGGGCCCAGGCCCCCAATCTCGCTGGTCGCCGAGCGGAATATGTCGATGAGCCCCGGCTTGCGCCCAAGCTCGAACTTGAGCGGCTTTTTCGACTCGACGAGCGAAAAGTCCACGTTCGCCGCCTCGCCCGCCCCGTCGCCCGCGCTGTCGCGGAGCTCCCCCGACAAGAGCAGCGCTGTGATCTCCGTCTTCTTCGCCGCAACGCGCTGCGAGAGGCTCCGTAAGGGGCTCTGGCCCTCGACCACCACGGCCGACGCATGGCACAGCGGGCACGCCGTCATCTCGCCGAGCCGCGCCGAGGTGCCAAAGAAGCACCCGCAGCTCATAGTGACGAGCTCCTGGCGCTCGAGGGCGCCCAGTTCCTCCTCCAGCGACCGCAGAAACGCTGACCACTCCTCCCCGCGGGTAGCCTTCACGGAGGACTCAGTGCTCAGAGTCATCTGCACATGTACTTGGGGACTCTTTGGATAGTGCTCTGTGTGCTCTCTCAAAACTCTGGATCGCGTGTGGTATATCTGTCTGGCATGCCAGAAGAGAGTTTAAACGGTTTAGCCACTCGCTCCTTTTGCTGCAGTGCTGCGTGGTGCATTCGTTATGCTGTGGGTAATGAGACATGCGATTCCCTTTCCCCCTCACTGCTCACTTTTTAATTTCCCTCGCTTTGCCTTTTTTTTTAATTTTTCTACGCCTTGGAATCGACGGATGATGCACTAAATCTGAGTGTCCGAGACTGTTGATTAATTCTCTATAGCTCCATGCCTTTGAATATCTCTTCTTTCATCCCCCAAGAACTCTGCTTGGCGCGCGTTGAATCTTGCATATGGTCACGTGACAATGGTGAAATGTTGGCTGATAAGCTGATATCCCTTTTACCAATCCGAAGCAGGTGAATTGGTTGATTGAACAGTATTGTAATGTAATAATAGGATCGCCTATTACGATTTATTATTTTATTAGATTGGGGTGATTGATATTGTATTGGGAAATGAACGGTAATATCTTCAGTGTTTCTTCTCGTAATATTTATAAGCCCTGGAGTTGGCCAATTTTTGTGTGTAAAAGAAGCGCTTTCGCTTTAGGAATGTCTATAATATGCATCATAATACCCAATTTGTCGCGTTCGCTATACAGCTGCTGGGAAAGATTGACAGTTCTCGATCCCAGTCGCATATAGGACAGCTTGTAGAAATTCTGCCAGGGCATTCTTCTAGATAATTGGACCGCAAAGGAGCATGAGATGACTCAGCGTTTTCCTATCCCACATTTTCAGCGGAACAATTTGACCAGAGAGTATGGGCTGTGTGGCCCAACTCATTCAAGGAATTCAAAACCACCCGTCTTCGATATGTAGTCTCGCTTCCCATTTCCGTCCTGAAAAGAATATATTTACAGTATCCGGCATTTACTGCCGGCCAAAATTGTTATGATTCGCCTCTGCTGACTGTACAGTAATATTGTTAGATATCATGCTCCAGTCCGTCAATTTTTCGCGAGTCCCTATTTTAGCTATCGGCAGCGTAGTGGCCATTTCCAATTCACCAATAAAAGAGACAATAATTTGTTTGCTGGACGATATCCATGGATGCTTCAAGTTTAGGCGATAAAGGGTGTCCAATTCTAAATAATAATCAGCACTTGGTTTCCACGTATCCAGTAACTTGATACTCACCTGAGATTGCATTCCTAAAGGCACCAATTTCCTACGTTTTCATAACATATTTCGATAGGTAATTCAAACGACACAACATTCTCAGCCAAATTGGACATTTATCTTAATGGAAAGAGGATTTATGTGACATATGCATGTTTCGCCCATTTCCCCCATCTCTCATCGATCGCCCACGCATATCACATACATCCGGGATGCAGGGTCATTAGACTTCTTTTTATTCCAAGACTTTTCAGCTATTACTTTTTTTTGGCGTAGTTAGCAATTCATTCACAAGTGTTGTACTATTCTCTACTGGAAATATTTGCAACACTTTAACCAAAAAATTTAAGTTCATGAAAGTGTGTGATTCGTACATCTATCGTTAGACGGCCTAAATAAGATCTATCATTCGCTGTATATTGCAGCTAGTATGGCCTGGCCAGGCTCTCTATCACCTCACCTTTTAATATAGTCTCATTCACAATGCCCTGGACATGGTGCGGGAACACCTTGACATACCAAATTGGATCGCCGCCTTTGCCATCATGATAAATAACGTTCCCCGCAAATGCATGCCCGCCTACGTGCGAACAAATAGCCACATCGAGGTCTATGCTTTGCTTCTCAGCGACCTTTTTGAACTCCTTGACGAGCATTGGCGCAATGACTCCACACCTCTCGTCTCTGGAAGCGTGCCCACATATCAGCACCATGGGCCGCGTCCTGCGCTCGGGCTCGAACATCTCACGGCATTGAGTGTCAGGATCAGGTACTAGGTACCCGCGGATGAACTCTGGCACCCTGTCATAGGGAATATCGCTAAAGTATAGATTCTCTGGGAAGATGTGCGCTGACAGCTTGTTCTCAGGGGTAGGTAGGTCGCTGTTGTGTAGAATAACGGGCCTGTCCATAAACTCTCGCCGGTGCTTCGTTAGAGCCTCCGCCAGCGATCCCTTGGTATCCTGGATCCGGCTGGGCCAGTCCGATCTGCCCGTGTTCATAACGACATGTTTCCAGTGCAAGGGCACCGGTGGAGTCGGCTTGTTCGGCTCGGGAAACAGGCTCATGTCGGGCATACAATAAGTACACCCTGTGTCGTATTCCGGCGACGGGCATGTCGCTATTCTTCGAGCAATAAGCCGCCCTGTCGGTAGTAAACTTCTTCGTATCATTGCTATACCTCCCGGATCTGGTTTTTAAAGATAAAAAAAGCGCCTGATGGAGATGCGCTATATTAAATGTCAACAGATGACGTATCCGAAGTGGACCTGGCTTGTTGAATAAATGGCACCAATCTGACTGAAATAATCGCGGGGAGCCCGAGACTGTTTTGCGTTTTTTCGGGTGCCCGTCGGTTACTCTCGGACCGACCATCCGACAGCACTGGCTGCCGTAGAGCAATGGTATGTATTTTATCAATAGTGATTTGCGTGAGAAGATATCACTGATTGTTAATTATACAAGACTATAACAGTTGAAAACAAGCCATGGGGATATTGCAATTCTGAGATATCTATGATCTGGCACGGCTGAGAGAAACATTGAAAAATCAAATCGAAAAATACCCAGATTTCACCAGTATTAAATAGTCCCGTATTACCAAGCAATAGTCAAGAGATTAGAATGAGTTGTATAGTCTGTGGTGGAGAGCCAAAATACAAATGTCCAAAGTGCAGAGGTCCATACTGCTCATTGGCATGCTACAAGACGCACAAAGAAGCTGGCTGTGAGCCAGTAGTTGAAGAAAAGAGGGAGGAACCAAAGAACGATTCTGAAAATCAGTCGATATTCGACAAGATCTTGGCAGACGACAGGATACAGTATTATCTCAAATTTGACAGTCTTAAAAAGCACCTTGGAACAATATACAACGTTCTTGTCGACCCCAGCGTGACAGGGGAGTATACCCCTGAAGGACGACAGCAGATTGCTTTGAAAAAGCTGCGCCAGTTGAGATTAGACGAGCAAAACGAATTGGTGGAGGAGTTTGTCCAGCGCTTCCTTGATCTTTATCGCGAAGCTGAGTGACAAAATTACTAAATCCTATGGTCCGTTTTCTTGAATCAATTGCTTAGTGGACATGCTACTAGTGAAATTAGTGGCAAAGCGCCAAGGATAAAGGCAAGGAAAAGGTGGAAGAAGTATATTGCTGGCCAACGACTAATTCGGCAGGGTAAAGATGTTGCGGGCCTGACCAGTGACGCCCTTTGGTTGGTAGAGGAAAATTTCTCCACCTCGGTCCTCTTCCAAATTCCACTTGTAGTTTGGATCCTTGAGGTGCATACTCGCAGCTACAATCACAAGGTCGGACATGGAATCGCCAACAAACGCTGGGCACGCTACTCGCTCCGCTGGGATCTCGATAACTTCCAATAGCTCTGCTGTTTTGCCGTCGTACTTTCGGACGGTGTGAGACCCCCACACTGCAACCCACAGGTTACCGTCAGTATCAACATGCATCCCATCTGGCTCCTTGCCAGGGCCCTCGGCGGAAATGTCGACGAATGGCTGCTTGTTGCTCAGCTCACCGGTCTCAATGTCGTAGTCAAACCGGAAAATAATCTGCCGCTTCGAGTCGGTAAACAAAAAGTGCTTGTTATCTGGAGTGATCGCCATACCATTGGGGATAGCAAAGTCGTCAAGTACAACAACTGCCTTACGCCCATTGTCTTCGAACCGGTAGAGCTTGCCTGCATTGTTTGGCTCCTCGGTGAAAGTGAACATGGAACCGGCAAAGAATCGGCCCCGCGGGTCCACCACACCATCATTGAACCGAAGTTTGTCCTCATCAGAGTGTACCTTGCTCAAGTACTCCACCTTAATGCTGTCACCGTTGCCCTGGGTGGTGGTCAGATCGACTACACCACATCCAAGTTTTGCACCAGCCACAAGTACGTGTGGCTTGTTGGAGAGGCCAATGCACCCGACATAGTGGTCTGTCGACACCCATTTGTGGGTCGCCCACTTGTCCTCAGCACGGTAGTCGACCCAGTGAACCTTGCACCCGATGATGTCAACCCAGTAGAAGAACCCGTTCCGCGGATCGTACAACGGGCTCTCGCCGAGGCGCGCATGTGGCTCGAGGAATGGCTCTTTGATAACGGTCTTTGGGGCCATTTTCACTGTATTTTTTTGATAATCAATTGGCTGCAGTGCTACGAGTTATATAAATATGTCTTACCCCTCCAAGCCCCCACTCCGGCCCCACGCACCCCGTTCGGAAAAAACAGCGTTGGTTGTGCTCCGAGATTTTCTCCACGCCAATATCCATTATATACGCCCAGCTTACATATCCTAGCGTACAAGAGCTGGCACTTTTTGCTGGTCCGAATAAATTAACGGTAGCGATTATGTACTTATTTGAATTTGACATACCTAAGAATAGTATGGCTAAACGGACGAGCACTAAACAATTGTAGCAGTTAAGGGATAGTAGCCAGCTGTGGGACGGTTGGCACATGTGTGTGCCGAGTGCAAATTACGCTTCTCATAAATGTATTCATACTCTAATTGTTAAATTGCCATAAATCATTACCCACATAACCAGTTTGACCCAATTTTGCAACCCCAAATTTGCAAATTTCATTCATTTCATGACCGTTGTTCGGAATCTGCATAGTCCATTACAATTGTGCGAAACTTGCCCAATTGCGTTGAAATTTTGCAAATTGTATCATTTCATAACCATTGTCCGAATTTCGTTAAGATATTCCCGGTCAAACGTCTCGTCCGGGGAGAACCATCCCTTGACCTTGCGCTGCCACCGCTCGTCCTCGTGCTGCAGCCTCTTCACCATGTCCGGGGTGATGTCAAACTCCTTGCCGACGGTGAAATCTCCCTGCGAACCAAGCGACATGGCGAAATGATGGCGCATCACCCGCGCGTCCTGGTGCGGTATCGAAACCGATGCTCCGCGAGGCGGACCGCTGCCGCTAATAGTGCGTTGCTGCATCTGCCGCGAGCCGCTGGCGCTGCGGTGGCTGCTTACACTGACGTCCAAGTCCTCCAATCCTTCAAATGGATCCGGCTTAGTTCCATCGTCCTTAGTGTTGATCCAGCACATTCTCGTGGGGTCAAACACCATGTCTCCGACCACTTGGACCCCTTTGTTGGAGATAAATGCAATGAGACCGGGCGTTTTCGGGTTCACCGTGTCAAACTTCTTGAGCTCAATGTCGTTACCCTCCCAGATGAGCTTCCGCGGATTAAAGTGCATATCGCCATTGTACCCTTTGCAGTGTATTGGTGCCGAAGGGCGTCCCAGCTGCTGGATGAGACCCGGGCCACGATTGTGCTTGCGACGCTTGCGCTTCTTGTATCCATCGGCCAGATCACCGACTGAGCTCCTATCAGAGCGCATTCGCCGGATGGGCTTCTCTTGATAAGTCTCCAGTGGTCTCCGCGCCACCGTGCTGTAGCCCTTGGACCGCGGGGTTACGGTGTACGTCTTCTCCGAGGTGATATCAGTCGGCAGCTCGTCGAATATGTCGAGCTCAGTGCCGTCGCCGAACACTTTGCCCTTCTTGGGCCGTGCATAGCGGGGCTTTGATTCTCGGGAGGGTTTACGAGGCACAATTGGGGATGGGACAGGAGAGTGGGCTGTTGCAGCGTCCTGCTCCATTTGCGTTAGCGACTGGATTGTGCGCAAATTGAGCCGGTACTGGTCGTGAACTCCGCTCTTTCGGCGCATAAAGGCGCCACTCGAAGAGCTCACCCGCGGTTTGACAGTGCGCTCGGGCATGTTGTCGGGCCTTAGGCTAGGCATGGACTTTTTCAGCTGGAGTCGCCTTGGGGGCTGCTTCTTTCTTGCCTCCGCCTGGGCCGTAGGGGTGGCCAGCGACTTTTGCCGCGGGTATTTGACCACCACGTTACGGTGATGCGGCATGGCCTCTACAAAGTCCTCTTCCACGTCAATGCCGTCGAAAAAGTCGAGATCCAACTCGTCCTCGTTGGCTGGGAGCTCGGAATTAGACTTGACCGAGTTGCCCGACCCATTGCTCTTGATTGTGTCGTACTTTTTTCCTTGTAGCAGCAATTCTTCTTCGTGCTCTGCGGTCTGCAGCGCGTCGTGTTTTTTGCGCTCTAGCACTGTATTGAAGTCGATTACCGCGTCCGGCAGCTCTACGCCGTCTAAGAAATCCTCCCCATCCATCTCGCTCTCGTCAAAAGTAGTGCTGCTCGTGCCATTGGAGAACATGGAGGAGCTCGAGGCCTCCGACATGCGCGAGCTGGCCCGTGTGTCTTCCCACAAAAACTCATCGTCCCCACTCGGCCGTGTCGTCAATTGCACCTTTTTCAGTCGCCCGGCAAGGTCTTCAGGGTTGGACTCCAAGTCGAACCCGTCTTCCATGTTTTCCTCGTCGTCAAACCGCGTCGTTTTGATGCTCTTACGTCGGATAGGCGTCGACCGCGGACTCGTGGCCAGCTGCATGGACCCGCGCCGCGCGTTTACGGGCATGGAGAGCTTGCGGGTACTGTAGTCTGCCTTGAGGGTGCCATTGACGCTCTCGTCGCCTCGAAACCTGATATCCGGCCGCGAATTGCGCCGCAACGTGCCATCTCCCTCAGAGTACTCAGAGTACTTTAATGGCGACTTTTTGAGCTTGGTCGTCAGATTGCGGTCGCCAAAGGAAAAGTCTCCCTCATTGGCGCTTTCCTGGAACTGCGCCAGGAGCTTTGCACTGCTGCCCCGGCTGGGGACGCGTAGGGTGCCCCCGCTGCGCCGTGAAAAGTTGGAGCTCACAGAGGACTGCAAGCTCACGACTTCCTGCGGGTTGAACTCCCCGTCGAAGTCGTCGTCCCAGTTCTCTACCTGGGATACCCTCCTACTCATGGTTGGCCTATTCGCGTGCCTAAATTTAGGAGGTTGGTTTGTCGATGCGTGTTTACCTGTCCCAACCTTCCACATCACCTCCCCTGCACAAAACATATTGACCGAAAATTCGGCCATCATTTGAAAGAGTTGGAGATGAGGTAAATAGTGTATTAATGCTTGGTATCTGAATTGATTGGATGTGGCATATAGCTAGTATGTTTTAGGTATAGTGGGTTGGTGTCCGTGACTGGTATGGGGGTTTAACTTTTGGGGGTGGTGAGACAATGTTTGTTACAGCCGCACCTTTATGTTACTAGCAAAGCTCCCTCCGGGCTAGAGCTCGAAGCAACCAGGCCGTTATTTTATACATTAAGCTGATAAATCGCTACTCGATTGGATATAGTCTATTTAATGTTATTAACGTATGAAATTGTCCATTTTATAATGTTTTGTCGCTATTGTATTACGTTATCATATATCTCGTTTTGATCTGTCTTATCAAATGGTGAAAATTTATTTTTTTTTCCAACACTAACCATGCCCAAGCTATCGAAAAAGCAGCGCAAGGCTGCCGAGTTTCGGCAAAAGAAAAAGTCTGGTGAAGAGATTGAGAAGAAAGAGCCAGCGAAAGTAAAAGTTGAGGAGAAAAAAGCCAAGGCTGGCAAGAGATACATTTTGTTCGTCGGGAACCTGCCGTACGATGCCACTGAGGAGGACCTCAAAACCCACTTTGAGGCGGCCGAGCCAAACCGAATACGGTTGCGAGGCGACAAGGGATTTGCATTTATCGAGTTTGAGGGCAACGAGGCGGTTCGGCGAATGAACGTGGCCTTGCGACTGCACCATACCACCATCAAGTATCGTAAGATCAACGTTGAGCTGACTGCTGGTGGAGGAGGAAACACTCAGCGTCGGCGACAAAAGGTGCGTGAACGAAATGAAAAGTTCAGGCAGGAGCTTAATGAGAAGCTCAAGGAGGAGCGCAAGGCCGAGAATAAGGACGTGGCCAACGACGACGACGGTATCCATCCATCTAGACGGAAGATTATATCCTAATGTACGCTTAATTTATTTATTCGTAATTTCGTAACCTTGTCATTGTGTAACATGGCCTAATATCAGTCAAGTTTTATTGATCACATTGTTTTTCCTGGCCGTTTCCATCTGGACTTTAAAAAGTAGTCTAGAAGTTCAAATTATTAGCTATAGTAGTGGTCTAAGTTGTTCAAATATATAGTTATTAGATAATTTTGAGAGGTAAAAAAGTGACGAATTGACCCCATGGTGTAATTCTATAGAAATTTATTAACAATAAGCAAGCTGAATGATACACACGCATAAATTTCAAATTTATTTAACAACTAGATAAGCAGTCCACTTGGAATTTTATTTTATTATTTTTGATAATCTATCGAATATAGCTCTGGGAAATTAATTTGATGATGATGCAATTGTACGAGATTGCTAGATATTTATTCGGTGTAAATGCCTGCATTTTAAGAGAATTCATGTCCTCTCTTCATTATTATTATGGCTGGTTTGTTTTTATATCTAAATTAATTATCATTACAATTTTTTTGTTTCAATTGTTATTATCCAGCCTCATAGTACTCTTACGTTAAGTCGTGGGGATTAAATATTTACGACATTATTCAATACAACATGTTTAACCACCATGGTGGTCGAATTAAACATGTTTTAACGGACAAAATAAAATAAAAAATTTCAACAAGACAGTGTATATCCTACAATCATTAAAAGGCTACTCGTAAGCACGCTCATAACGTTCATTAAAAATGTCGGGGGGTCGTTAAAGTATAATACAGCTCTTCTTCTTCTTTTTCGGGGCTGAAGGAGAGAGGACTGCATGGATTGCCTCGTCGAACACGGTTTTGAGGCCCTTTTGAGTGAGCGCCGAGCACTCAAGGTACTTGACTGCCCTGATCTCCTTGGCCATCTGCAGCCCCTGCTGGTAGCTAATGGGCTGTTGTCTCCGCTCACGCAGCTTTTCTAACGTCTCTCGGTCCTCCCGCAGGTCCAGCTTGGTGCCCACAAGTATTATGGGCGTGTTTGGCGCGTGGTGTGTGATCTCCGGGTACCACTTGGTTTTGACGTTTTCAAACGACGCCGGCGACACGAGCGAGAAGCAAATGAGAAACACGCCCGTCTGCGGGTACGACAGCGGCCGCAGTCGGTCGTAGTCTTCCTGGCCGGCGGTATCCCACAGGCCAAGGTTAATTGGCTTCGAGTCGACCATGACATTGGCGGAATAATTGTCAAACCTGCGCTATTAGCCAACAAAATTAAAACTTTGCAAACCTCTCGAGGAACTTACACAGTGGGGATGTACTCTCCCGGGAATGCATTTGTCGTGTACGAAATCAGCATGCACGTTTTGCCAACAGCACTAGCAGGGTTAGTCGAAAACATCAGGGGCTCATCTAAACCACCTAGCCGTCAAACGGCTGCTGCCAAATAATGTCCCCTACCAATCCAATCACGGCCACTCAATCCCATTCACGTAATAGCAGCAAATTATCAAGTGGCCCTACCGGACCAGCAAATAAAAAGGGCACAGTAAAAGGAGCCGAGGAAGGGGGCTCAGCAGGCGGAGGAAAAATTCACATACCCGTCACCAGTGACAACACACTTTATGCTCTGCATGGTACCGAGAGTAACTTTTCGGGCTCTACGTTGGTTCTACAAGGTCGGCGCCTCTGACGAAGCGTGCTGGGTCGGGGAAATTGGAGGTTGAAAAATAACGTAAGGAAGGAAAAAGACGGTGGTTGTAAATTAATTGAATCAATTAATGCTACCAAATGAGGCAGCCCGGCCCCACTGGCGTATGTACAAACTGGCCCGCCCACCCAAAACCACATACCGTTTCGGGAATCTAATTTAACTAGCCCCCCCTTGGATACGCACACCAGCGATTCCATGGGGGTATTTCCATGGCCCTTGCACGCCCCTCCAGGAGCGTTCTGCTTTTGCCGTTTTACCGTTTCTCTCTATTGAGCTCGTGCTCTTGGTGCTGTCTCGGGGGCTGGACAGGGTGGTGAAAACGGCCGTGCGCCAACCTTGCATGATAGAAAACTGGTCCCCCGAGGTGACTTTTACGCGGAGGGCAGCTGTGTTTTTACAGCAGCAACGTGTGAACAGTGCAGCACAGCAAAGCAACAGGGTGACTAATTTCGCGATAGTGTACTGTTATATCTCTACCTTCACGACAAAAGACGGATCTATTGCTCATGTACGGTTCCTGCCGACTTTATCGGCACTGCAGGTGTTTGTTTTCGGATCTTCATCCCACTGATACCATCGATCTGTTCTTTCAACCCCCCCTTTTCCCCCTTACCTTGACTAAGCACGCAGGCACGGCACTTGGTACATCCGCATAGCCTCACGCCGCATCCCCTGACCATAATGTCGTATATCATAGCCTGTACCAGTGTGTAGCTGGAGCACTGCGACGAAATAGCGTTAATTCACTTTTGCTTATATAGGGCGATGAAACAGGTCCTCGACGGGCTTTTCGCACTTCAATTCTCTGCGCAATAGATTTCTGACCAGCCGTTCTAGAAGCTTTTGGGGGGCTAGCCCCCCAAACCCCCCGTAGCTGGGGGCCAGCCCC
Source organism: Blastobotrys mokoenaii (assembly GCA_003705765.3). Classification (NCBI taxonomy): domain Eukaryota; kingdom Fungi; phylum Ascomycota; class Dipodascomycetes; order Dipodascales; family Trichomonascaceae; genus Blastobotrys; species Blastobotrys mokoenaii. Next base: position 141,964 of record PPJM03000017.1, read on the forward strand.
CAGGCCCCCGTAACGGGGATGAAATAACGTTAATTCACTTTTGTTCATCACGAGGCGTCGCCAGAGAATAGCAAGCCCCTTCCTGGCAGAAATACCTCATAGAAGAGTAGCAATGGGGTCTCTGGCCCCCAGCTACGGGAGCTCGAGGCTGGCCGAATACACTTCGATGAAATAACACTATTTCACTCCAACTTAACCATGCGCTGCCAAAGCGGTGCTGGCGACTCAATTCGTCGCTGGCGTGCGACTGTGCGTCTCTACTCTCCCTTGCCGCGGTGCCCAGGCGCTCCTGAGGCCCCCTTGTACCGCAGGTTGGGCTGGCGGGGGACAATGTGCAACTCGCGTACTCATTGAGACCACCTCACCGTTTCATCCCAAAACCATCCCGCAACCGATTCTCAACCGAGGGGAGAATCGACAAGACCCAAAGACTAAGAAGCGAAGACAAACAGGAAGATGGCGACACCGAACCCGGGGCAGGGCTCGGTGGCCCACGAGGCAGAGGCGGCCGGCCCGGCGGCCTCGACCTATCTTTTGGAGGACCCCAAGCTCAAGGAGATCATGCTGTCGGACGTGGGCGTAACGGCGCTGCTGGCACGACTCAAGCAGAGCATCGTGTCGGCGCGCGAGTTCGCGACGTTTGTGCGCAAGAAGGCGCAGCTCGAGTCGGAGAACCAGGCGGCGGTGCGCAAGCTGTCGCGGGCGACGCGCCAGGAGGTGAAGCGCCCCGAGGGCCGCCAGGGCACGTTTGCGCGCCAGTTTGACGAGATTGTGCGGTCGAGCGAGCGCATTGCCGACGTGGGCAGCACGTACGTTGCGGCGCTGCACAAGATGCACGACGAGCTCTCGGAGCTGGCGCGGACGGTGGAAAAGTCGCGCAAGTCGACCAAGGAGGCGGCATTGCGCCACGAGAAGAACCTGACCGACGCGGAGCAGGCGGCCGAGAAGGCCAAGGCCAAGTACGACTCGCTGGCGGAGGACTTTGAGCGGATGCGCACGGGGGACCCGACGCGCAACAAGCTCGGGTTCAAGCAGTCGCGCACGCCGCAGCACGAGGAGGAGCTCCACAAGAAGGTGCTGGCCGCCGAGGGGGAATACAAGCAGCGCATTGAGGCCGTCCAGCGGCTGCGCGCCGAGCTGGAGAACAAGCTGCGGCCGCAGAACGCCAAGGAGCTCAAAGAGCTGACGATGGAGATCGACTCGGGCATGTCGCTGCAGCTCATGAAGTACGCCAACCTCAACGAGACGCTGGCGCTGAACACGGGGTTCATCATCGCGCCGCTGCAACCGACGGGGTCGGCGGCCAGTGCGCTGCCCATGCGGGAAATGGCCGCCAAAGTGGACAATGAGCTTGATTTCTACAACTACGTGCTGCAGATCCCCAAGACCAAGAAGCTCAACCGGCCCGTGCTCGAGTACCGCCAGCACCCGTCGCTTGCCAGGGCCTACCCGACCTCCTCTACCATTACTTCATCCAACATTACCTCGGCCCCCGTTACTTCGCCCAACGTTACAACATCCAGCGCTGCCGCGTCGCCGGCGGTGAACTCGTCGCCGTCTAGTGCGCAGCAGAAGCAGGCCGCGGTGGCGCCGTCGCCCATTGCGCCGACCACGAGCGTGGGCGCCGCAAGCATTGGCACCACCATGGCGGCGGCCAGCATGACGACCGCCTCGACCATGCCCGATTACCCGCCGGGGACCACCTCTTCGTCGACGCAGCTGCCAGTGTACGGCACGGCGCTAGAAGAGATCCTTGACTATGAAGAGTCGACCGTCCCGCGCGTCGTGTACCAGTGCGTGCAGGCCGTCGACAGCTTTGGCCTGGAGGTCGAGGGCATATACCGACACACGGGCGACCCAGCGCAAATCGCCGAGATCAAGCGGCTCTTCGACACCGACTCGGCCTCCGTGGATCTGCTCAACCCGAGTGCCTCCCTCAATGACATACACGCCGTGGCCTCGGCGCTCAAACAGTACTTTAGAGAGCTGCCTGACTCGCTGCTGACGGAGGAGTTTTACCACGAGTTTGTCGAGGCGGCCAAGATTGACAATGACGTGCAGCGCCGGGACGCTATCCACGCCACCGTCAACAAGCTGCCCGATCCAAACTACACCACCCTGCGGTACCTCATGTTCCATCTCTATCGAGTGCAGTCCCGCGAAGTTACTAACCGAATGTCCATTGAAAACCTCAGCCTCATCTGGGGCCCCACTCTCATGTCCTCCGCCAAGCACAACAGCGTGAGCGAGATTACCATCCAGAACAAGGTCGTCGCAACCATCATTTATAACGCGTACATTATTTTTGATGCCGACGAATAGATTTCCCCCACCCTCCCCATTTGTATAGCTAACCCCGATACGTTGTAATTGAGACCTTGTACCTCCCTTTCCTCTGTTGGTTACCGCTCCCGAGGCGGGTACCGTGCACTCTATAGCAAGTCGCGTTTAGTCGTTATAAAAGTCGATAAACAGGCAAATGCAGCTTTGGATTTAATGCTCACGTTATATAATGGAACAGCGAAGGATCCGCCTTGTCCCGCTCAATATACATCTTACTCAACAGGTCGTCGATCTGCTTCTTGATCTCGGCAATGGGCACCGCTCCACGCCGCAGCATGTGCGACTGCACCTGCGACACAAGCTCTGAGTAGCCCATCTGCTTGCGTGCCTTCATGACTCTCATAATCGTCGTCTGCGCCTCCGCAGCCCGCTCAAACCGCACCTCCTGCTCAATCTGCTTGGCAATGCTCTCCTGCTGCTTCTTCTCCGACTTGGACAGTAGCTGAGGAATCTTGACCCGCATCGACTTGGACGTAAAGTCCGGGTTCACGTGGTACCGGTCATCCGTCTCCTTCTCGGCCTTAATGCGAATGAGCACTTTGGTGCGGTCCACCACTAGAGAGTACAGCGCGCCTTTGAACCGCTCCTCAACATCTATACCCGTACCATCCTTGATCTGCTGGTACGTCAGGGTCGGTCCAATGTTCTCCTTGTCGCTATCCGTCACTGTAGTCTGGAATTGCAGCAGGATAAGCGCCTGCAGTTCGGTGACATGCAATTCTCTAACGCCGCACTTGGGGAACCTTGCCTTGACAATGCACGACCCCAGCCCGGGGAAGAATCGTACCCGCCGTGGGTGCGCACTCTGCTGCTTGAAAAACTCTGAAAAGGCTCGCGTCCGCTCCGCCATGAATCGCGGGTGCACCGCGTGGATAGGTGCGTACCGCTGTAGCGGCCAGTTATGCTCTCCTAGAATATGCACGTAAAAGTTAGTAATTCGATTGGGGAGGGTGTGCAGCTCTTCCTTGTCGACAAGCGCCTTCTCTTTGAACTCCCAGTTGATGCCCACCGACGTTGTCATGTCGTTGAGCATCCCCTCCATATGCTTTGTGTCTTCGTTGCCAAATGTCTCTTTGAGTAGCACCAGCATCGTCTGCTCCAGCCCTTCCTTTGCCTTACCCTGCAGCAGCCGCCGGGATAATAGCCACTGGTATTCTTTGAGAAAGTAGTCCGTGCCCGACGTGTACTGCTGCAGCGCCACAATTGCCCGCAGATAGTCCTCGTCCGATACCTGTGGATCGCTGGAATATGTCCCCGACGCCTTCATGATCTCGTCGCTGAAAAGAGCCATTTTAGTCGCAATGCCCTGAGCGTTGCGCTGCTGCGGAGGGTGCTTGAACAATTCGCCCAGAGTCGCCCTGAACTTGAACCCCACCGTCTCGTTCTTGCCGAAAGACTTTTTCACCGCAAACGAATTGTTGATATACAGGTTTACCAGCTGCGGAATCTCGCTTTTGGATTTTGGGTCCGTGTAGTCTGCCCTGAGAATCGCCTGGCCCTTGGCCAGCAGAGCACTGGACCATATCTCGAGAAACAGAGCAAAGCAGTCAAAGTCCACCGCGTAGTTGAACATGTCTCCTGCAATGTCGAATTTTTTCTTGTCAATATACTCGTTCACGTCACCGAGGATTCTAGGTGCATAGCGCCGCGCCATTGCAGCCTTCATGACCCGGACACTCTCCTTTGCCGTTTCTGTTCGTATGGCAAGGTCGCTGGTGATGCGCGTTTCGAGGGCCACTTGCTTAACACAGGTATACAAGAGGCGCTCGGAACTCTGCCCACTTTGGGTCTGATAAAGTTTGAGCTCCTCTAGAGGATACTGGTCCACAAATTGTTGAGAGCTTTGAGTGATGGTCTCCTCAAGCTTTTTGCGGTCCCCTTCGCAACACTGGAACATTTTGGACGCGTTGGTTAGCACCTCATCCAACGTCCGTTCACTCAGCCTCAGCTGCCTCAGCTGTGCACTGAATGCCGTAATCATTAGCCCGTACAGCGTCGGGTCACTCAAGACGATACGTCCAAACAATTCCATGCACATGTCCCAGAGCGACTGGGATCTCGGGAACAAAAACGACCGGTCGAGATTCAGAAGTATGTTGCGAATCAGCTTTACCTGGCCCTGCCATTTGAGGAATTGAGCGGTGCATTTTTGCAAGTAGCCCCGTTCCTCTTCTGCAGAGAGGGCTCCCGAGTGGAGTATAGAGTCCCGAATCGGCGCGTTCAATTGCGCCAGCACACTGCGTAAATGGGCCCTGAACTTGGCCAGGCATTTCTGGAAAATGTCATGGGCATGGTTATACCGGCACAGGTTCGCCACAATGGTGTACAGCTCTTCCACCGAATATCCACCAGCCCTGTCAGCAAAAATGGAGTCTATAGTATTGAGCAGTTTTGCAACGGATTCCTCATAGTACTGCTTTTCAACATCCCCGAAATTACGCTCTTTTTCTCTCGACCTGACCACTATGGTGGGGCCGTTTCGCGGCTGTCGTCTCACAGAGAACAGTTTGGGAGCCGGCGAAGAGATCTTGAGCCCTTCCCCAGGGAACTCGGCAATGCTTGACGATGCAGAGACACTTTCAGAGGACGCAGAAAGTGACGCGTCGCTGTATATTGATGGGCTCGGGGATCTATTGATGAGATCAGTGAGTTTCTGCTGGCGCCGCTTCTTGTCGCTATTGATAATGACTGATCCGGACTTTCTCCGCGACGAGCTGCTGGGTTTGATTCGCTTTGGGGTACGCTTGGGCCCGGAATTCGATGATCCCGAGCTGGATTCGCGATTGAACTCCCTCTGAGGCGTCTCTGGCATACCCTGCTGCTATCGATCCACCGCTATGATCTTTTGGTATACCGTGCTAGTTCGGATCAAGCAGAGCCAAAGTGCGCCGTCGGATCTCCGAGTGGTCCCAATGTGACTCGTGCGGCGCACCCGTGCGGCTGATAGATTGTGAGACCCTGCAAGCCGCACAGAGAATTTTTCAGAGCTTTGTACAGGTTACGAGTTCAATGCACCCGATTTGAATAGGCGGCAAAATGCTTATAATACATGAACAAGATATAAATGGAATACGTTTTTTGATGGCGGAGAACTTTTTATATTACATTAAAGAAACATAACGAATTTGGAGGGGGGACGCTTAGTCGAAGAGACCCATGCCCATGTCCTCATCGGACTCCTCCTCTTCCTTCTCCTCCTCGGCGGCTGGGGCCTCACCGCCAGCGGCAGCAGCGCCGCCAGCAGCTGGAGCAGCGCCGCCAGTTGGAACAGAGGCAAGCTTCTCAGTACCCTCGGCAATGAGCTCGTCGACGTTCTTGCCCTCAACCTCCTTGAGGAGAGCAGCAAGTCGGTCCTCCTCGGCCTCGATACCGACAGCAGAAAGGACCTTCTTGATGTCGTCAGCGGTTGGGGCGGTGTTACCACCGGCAGTGAGCAAAAGGTAGGCAGCAAGGTACTTCACTGTACAATTTCGTTAGTCTCCATCATCAAACACTCCACTATTATTTTTCTTTTCGAGGGCCACATACTTTTTGACTAGAATAATCAGTTTAAGCTCTGCAAATGGCGGACTATTCCTTGGAAAGAAGAGGGAAGGGGAGAAGAGATGCCATGAAATTTTATTGTTCCCAAATGTTTGCATCTCTCGCGAGCGAAAAACTCCCAACAGCCGCACGCCTGTTCACATAGTGGGGATGCCCCTCCAGCGACCAGTTCTGAGAAATACTTGGAGGCAGTACTGAGATATTCGTTGACAGTCACAACAAACCGCGGTGGGCGCGCGCGCAAAACGTTGGCAAGTGGGACGTATAGTGGGACACGGGAAATCCCCAGGCGGGCGTCCCCGGAAAAAGTCCCAATGGTTGGGAGTTTCTTGGGCGGGCACAGCGAGGGCCCTCCCGCTAGCAGTGGGTAGCAGCACCCAGCCCTACCCCCGCGGACTGGGTCGAAAAAACACGGACATTTTTTTCACCCAACCTTTCACAAATCTTCACAACCACCAAGTATCGACAAGATGGCTGACGCTCAGGACCAGCAGAAGAAGCGAAGATCTTTCAAGAAGTTCTCCTACCGAGGTATCGACCTCAAGGACCTCGCCGACATGCCACTTGAGGACTTCTCTCAGATTGTCACCTCTCGAGCTCGACGGCGATTCCAGCGAGGTCTCAAGAGCAAGCCAATGGGCCTCATCAAGAAGCTCCGAGTTGCCAAGGCCAACACCGTGCCAAACGAGAAGCCAGCTGTCGTCAAGACCCACCTGCGAAACATGATCATTGTTCCAGAGATGATTGGCTCCGTCGTTGGTGTCCACAACGGCAAGACTTTCAACACTGTTGAGATCAAGCCAGAGATGGTCGGCCACTACCTTGGTGAGTTCTCCATCACCTACCGACCAGTTGCCCACAAGCGACCAGGTGCCGGCAACACTGCTGCTGCCCGATTCATTCCATTGAAATAAAAAAACCCTCACATGTAATGTATTATTTTTAACGGCAAAATGAGAAGCACTATACCGTATGGGTGGGGGTGTTAGTGTGCTGGTAATTGTATGCGTAGTTTTGTTCCATTCCGTAGTCGGCTGCTTGTCAATGGCATATTGACGGCGTATACTAGCTGGCCAATATTGGTGTTTGAATACTTTGCGATGAATTAAACGAGTCGGCTTGAATTTGACTGCAGTAGCGGGTACATTTCAGGCCACTGTCGGTAGACCTGTTCATAGTGCTGCCGGTATATTTGAGCCCACAATGAGTTATTCATGCCGCTGTCGGCCGGAAGGGAAAGGGAGGGGAGGTCCCTGCCATAGGATGGCCCAAAGCTGTATATGCAATGCATTTCTGTTTTGTCAAAGGAAAGGCCATCCGGCTAATCATTTTCAATGTCTCACGAAAAGACGCCGTCCCTATTTGGACCCTACGCGAGAGCAATGAGTATCAATCTACCATGTGAAGTATATAATAGCTTGGCCTATAATTCGGCTTTATCCCACCCCCACAAGTATATCGCCAACAGAGATGAATATGATGTGCTATTTACCTACATTGCGTTGTTGCGTCCCACATTTGGTGACCATGTCGATTCCAGGTGTGTAATGTAACTGGATTTTATATTATTAGGTGCGGCGCAACTTGCCTTTTTGATATAATTTACCATAGTTTATTTCGTAGTAGCTATTGTATATAACACTAAATTGCTGATTATGAACTACTAAAGCAATGAGCGAATGAAATTTCAAAACTGCTCTAGTGAAAAAATTGTACTTCGTATCGTATTCCAGGTCGTAATCTCGTTCACGATTACAACGTCGTACCAAAAAAATAATATCCTGAACCAACCAATTATTTCCAACTATGCTACATTATCGGAGTAAAAAAAAGTAATAGTTCATCTGGAATAAGAATTAATGCCGTTAGTGGGCAATATCGGGTTAACCACCGATTGCGTGGATGGGTACGAGTGAAATTTTTTTTGAGGTCTGCGATAAGATGCGTCGCTGAATTTTAAAGCAGGTTGGCCAAAGTTACTCGGGTTTTTTTGCGTACTCAGGTAACCGATATCGCACACCTGAATCATTAAACACAATTTCTCAACGCTCTCCACCAAAAACACAGTAATTGACGGAATTTTGGAGCTCGTTCAATGCGAAAACTAATGAGCCGTGATAAATGGCGTTTGCTCTAACTGTTGAAGACATGCATGGATCGACATGGGAGGAGGGGGCATCTATATCTCATCCCATCTCGGGGTGCAGGACTTAAGTGGGCGGGAATCGTACCCCGAGTACTATATAACAAGCATTATGAGAATTAGTCAATTCCATTCTGCGGTTGCGTGATGCATAATCTTTGCGTATAATGATACATTCAGAGAGCGATGCCGGAGAAGATACTTTATATTTAAAGTACCTTCAACGGCCATCATTTACGTAAATCATCGTTAATCATAATAAAAAATGTCTGGATATCTCAAATGGTTCCCACATCTGCGCGATGTGAAGGACATTGACGAGTCAGAGGTGTCTGAGAGCGACTCCCCAGACTCCGAGGTCGCAACACTCACTTACGAATACAGAGACCAGGCCAACAGGCCGTGGTGGAAGTTCTTTAGCGAGTATGAATATAGAATCACCAGCGACGAAAAGAAGATCCACAAATGGTGGAAGTGGTTCGAAGATACCGATTCGCCCACTGAGCGTCGGCTGCTTATCAAGCTCGATATCCTGCTTGCCTTCTACTCTTTCGTCGTCTATTGGGTCAAGTACCTTGACCAGACTAACCTCAACAATGCCTACGTCACCGGTATGAAGGAGGACCTGGGCATGGAGGGCAATGATCTTGTCAACACCCAGGCCGTGTACACTGTCGGTTCAATTATCTTCCAAATTCCGTTCATGTATCTGTTCACCAAGTTGCCCATCAACTTTATGCTCCCGCTCATGGACATTGGCTGGGGTCTCTTCACGCTAGGTATCTACAAGACTAATAACGTTGCCCAGCTCAAGGCCCTGCGGTTCTTCGTGGGCGTGTTCGAGTCCTCCTTCTACCCCGCCGTGCACTACCTCTTCGGCTGCTGGTACAAGCCGTCCGAGTATGGCCGACGAGGCGGCATTTACTACCTGGGGCAGATGCTGGGTGTTCTCACTGCTGGTTTGTTGCAGTCCGCTGCCTACGACAACCTCAATGGCGTCAACGGCCTGGCCGGATGGCGGTGGATGTTCATCATTGATGCCATTATCACTTTCCCAGTTGGCATCATTGGCCTGTGGTCTCTTCCGGGCACGCCTGAGAAATGCTATTCCATCTTCCTCACCGACGACGAGATCCGGCTCGCACGAAAGAGAATGCAGAACAAGAAGGGCGAGGCCCCCAAGCCAAAGTTCCCTAACTTTGTCGATCGCAAGCTATGGAAGTCTATTCTCAGCGACTGGAAAGTCTACGTTCTTCCTCTCTACAACATTCTCCTGTGGAACAACAACAACGGTTCCTCTGGCGCCTACCTGCTGTGGCTCAAGTCGCTTGACCGATTCGCGCCAGGAAAGCTCAACCAGATCGCGGCCATTACTCCTGCTCTAGGTATGCTGTGGATCCTGATTATCTGCACTGGCGCTGATCTGTCCCAGTCACGATGGGGCGCCATTGTGGTTTCCCAAGTGTTCAATTTCATCGGCAATACTATTCTCGCGGTGTGGGATGTACCGGAGAAGGCCAAATGGTTTGCGTTTATGCTCCAATACTTTGGCTGGTCAGCAGCTTCGGTGTTCTACGGTTGGATGGCCGACGCTTGCCGGCATGATCCTCAAGAACGAGCCATTATTTTGGTAGTAGCAAATATCCTCGCCCAGGCCTTTTCTGCGTGGATTAGTGTCCTGGTCTGGAAGACGGTCGAGGCCCCGCGATATCTCAAGGGATTCACGTTTACTGCCACTGTTGCATTTACAATGATCATTTCTGTATTCGGCGTCCTGTGGTTCTACAAGCGGGACGAGCGAAAACATGCCAGAGACAATGGTATTATCATTTACGACAGTTCTAAGGGCGAAGTTCCAGAGGCGCCAGAGCCTACGGTGCAAATCAAGTCCAGCCTTGACAAAGAAGAGGTCAAGACCACCATTGCTGTTTAAAATATTTCCTCTTGAGAGTCCCATCTCCATTAATGTTTAATCATGGGGTAATGCGAGGACAGCCGCAATACTCACTGTTCTGTTCAACACTTTACTAACACGTTATATGACTTTACGACTTTTTGCACTTCAACTATTCAACATTTCTTGTGTGCAATTTTTTATTTATTCAATATACTCTTGAATGTCTCTTAAACTCTTATCTGGGGCTCTGCTCTAGACCCCGTAGTTGGAGAAAACAATCCCTCCCCTATTACCAGTGTCATTCTAAGGGTTTCCCTGTTAGCTATATAACTTATAAATACCAATTGATCTGGATTTCGAAGGAGGGGCTTTTGGGGAGGAAGAAGAAATATGCAAGTCATGTCTAGTCTAAAGACACATTGTACTCCCATGTCTGGTCAAGCAGCCCTCTAGCGGTGTCCTCGAGGAGAATAACCCGGCGGTTGGCCACATAGCGGCACTTATCCAAGAGGTGCACCTTCTGTTCGGCGATTTCGGTGGCGGGCTGCTCGAATATCTCCGAGAGCTGCTCTGTGGCCATCTCAAGGTCGCGCTGATTGTCCTGGAAGATGGTGGTGATGTTCCCTTCCTTGAGGTAGAAGGCAAATGCATAGGTCCATGTGAGCGTCTGGCGGCACGCCTGGAGCACCTCGAACGCCTGGTTGAGGAACTGGACCTCGATCCACGACATACCGCTCTGCTCCTGCATCTCCTTCATCTTCTTCTGCACCCTGCGGAACGTCTCCGTATCAAGCTTGAGCGACTGCTGGTGGTTGGCATACCGATTGTAAAAGTGCAGGTACCGTTCTAGCTCGGCCCGCGAGCGCTCCTGCTCGTTACGGGCCTCCTGGGCGTCCTTGGCGTCGTAGCGCGAGCAGTTGTAGTAGCTCGACCCGTGAGCCTGCCAGTCCCCCATGCACACCCAGCAGAACTCGTAGCGGCACTTTTTACATGACATGTGGTTGCAACCGCCGTTTTTCTCGATCGTCGAGTGGCACTTGGGGCACTCCTTGGTGTTGGCTGCAATCCAATTCGACGTCTCAGAGTCGTCCTGGCACTTCTTGACCCACCGCCGCGCCAACGCGCACGAACACGGCATATGGTCCGTCAGCCGGCACCCAAAGCAAAAGGCGTACCCGCAAGAGCACCGCACAGAGGGTACTTTAAAGGCCAGATCCGACTGGCGCACCTGGCACCGGATGGCACGCCCGCAATTGGGCGCCGGGCACCATGCCAGGAACTCAGAGTCCTCGACAAACTTCTCATTGCTCAGCTCCTCGTAGCGGGCGTACACCCGCGGCTCGACAAGCAGCTTGACGGCCGCCTCGTCGACCCGAAGCGGGCACTTCTCTCCAGGACACCTAATGAGCCGCGACTCGCCCTCTTCCTGTATCTTCTGCGTCACGTAGTACGTGTAGCACCGCGAGCACAGAGTGTGCCCGCATGCCAATGCAAATGTCTTCATACCCGGGACGTCCTCGGGGCCGTCGCAGCAAATGAAGCACACAAAGTCCGATTTTGCGTCTTCAAGATGGTAGCTGAGGCGTGTGGCGACTTCGGGTGGCGGCAGCCCCGCCGCGGCCATGACCTTGTCGGCATTTTCGACGAATCGCTCAACGAGCGAGTCCTCGTGCCATTTATAAGCGCTCAGCAGCGTGGCAGCCTGCAACTCGCTGAGGCCCGTAACATTCGCCACGCGCGCGCTCATGTCGTGCTGTCGGGCTTCTAGGTCTTCTGGGGAGAGCACGGTAAAGCTCGTTTCATAGAGCTTGGGTGCTGGCTTGAGTTCCTCTTCGTATATGTCCTGGTCGTCGGGCTCCTCTCCAAACGAGTCGTACCCGTCCTCCATATCAAAGTCCTCCTCCTCCATGTCAAATTCCTCATCATTAAACTCCTCCTCTGACGACATGATTGTGCCTTGTGTATCGCCACCTCCGCTATATTCAGGGCGATGTTAGTCCTTCGTTCGATCGCTATCGAGCGGCGTTGTGTGGCTTTCAATGGGGGTTTGCCTCCAGTTGAGACTATTATTTCACTCGATATTAGTCATCACCAGTAATTATTACGGTCGCCGGTGACTCTTTATAGTCATTAATTAGTTAATCAATTGAGCTAGATACTGTTTTTACGAGTGTTTATTAATGTGCTTCAACTTTTGGCATTACAGAAAGAGCTAGTGTACTTAATTTACTGGTACAACCAAAGCATATTATTGGCATGGCCCTGTACAGTAGCAGAGCCAGTCATTCAAAACCTTTAGCGTACTTATTAAAGCAAAGTTTATTCTTTATAAAGGCTGAAGGTTGAACAGCACCGACAGTCAATAAAGCCAAATGCAAGACATGCCATTACTTGGTATTTGCGAATAGAATGTCATATACTGTATTTAAATTCCTTATAAAACGTCGCATATCTATTTAACCAATTTCATATTCATAGTCGTTCTATCAAACAAACAAATTAATATAATAATCACTTATCGGGAAACTTTTGCAGGCAAGCTTTAACTATCACATCGGTTTTGGATTGGCTCTGGGCTTTCACGTAAACCTCTGTGATTTTGACATATTTCTCCATTCTATTGCTTGGTTCAGTCACTATATTAACCTTTTCACCTTAAATGAAGGCTCCCGGGGGATCTACAAGCTGGTACCTGATATAACAGGTAATAAAGTAGAATCAAGCTATGCATTTTCTTTTATTTTGGCCCTGAGTTCTAAATCCAGCTCATTGGGCAATTTAAACCTTATGTATCCATAATACATTTTGAACTGTTAATAAAAGCAATTAAATTTAGTCTACCCTATTATTAAATCTATTTTTAGTCTGTTATAAAGCTAGAATAGTTGTTTCGTTCCTTAGTACTATTAATATATGGATAACAAAAACCTAGATTTCTATCCAGACCGTAGTTGTGATCAATTCTATAGCAAGTGCAGTGCGATCCACCAAGGATAGAATTGTTCTCTTTATACATGTACCATTGAAAAATTAGTAGGACTATATATTAGACCCCAATATTGAGTCCTTTTGTCATTGACAATGACTTTTCGAAACAAACCAGTAGAGCCCAACTGTAAATGATCAGTATTTACAGAATAAAAACGCAAAAAACAAAAAAAAATCCCATAAATCATTGATAAATACATGCATTCACGAGTCATTAAAAATGATTCGAGCCATTAGTAAGTCATTATTCGGTCGGATTCAAACACCAATCGAGGGTCTGAGTGACCGATGCGCGATCCTCCTCACTAAACAGCCACAATCCATACATTGCGCCGTCAGACGCTTGCACCATAATAAATGGATCCTCCAACTTGACCTGCATCTCCTGACCGCCATACTGTGGACAAAGCTTCGTCGGCGTGATGCCTAGAGTGAAATTCTCAATTCCTAACCGGTTCAATACAAACAATCCGTATGGATACTTGAGCGCATCTCCTGGCTCGTTGGCATCCCTCGGTGCCCTCGAATAAATAAACATGGGGCCCTGATAGGGCAGCTTTTTCCATTCACCGTCATCTAGATCGAACCGGTAAACATTGCAAATCGACGATGTCAGGAACACCTGGGCGATTTTTGGGTCGTGACGCGCTAACACAGCATAGTTATATGCCTGCTTTGCCGTCTCATCCAGCTTCTTGGCCGGCTGCGACTTTTTGCCCATATTCTATTGGTATGCTTCAGTGAGAGTGCTCTATAGTCAAGCTGTCGGGATTGCATCTCACCCAACGTTAAAGTGCTAAAATTTATCTCATGAATCATCAACCATAGCAATTAGTTACCATAGGATAACCATTAGCTAAGCTCTGGAGGGCTTATATAGTTACTTACAATTACATAACCTGCATGAGGACAAATGACTTGCTAGGGCTTTTTTTCTCTTTTGACCACAGGTTCAATAAAGTCCGGTGAAATAAACGACGCGGTCAATCAATTAAGACCTGTAGGAGATGGATTGGGATTAAGGCCTAACCTGACCAATGGAGGATAAAAGGGTGGCGGAGGCACTGGTCCGCCACGTCTGGAAGGCAGACCTAGACGTGGCCAGCGTCCGCAAGATCAGGCAGGCTGTGGTCGCAGAGCTAGGGCTGGATCCAGAGTTTTTTGCTGGGAGCTGGAAAGAAGAGAGCCGGCGCATCATTGATAAGGCCCTCAATTCGAGGATAGAGGAAGAAGAGCGCAAAACTAGCCAAGATGGCGATTCCACGTCGATTTTTGTGGAGGAGGGCGACATGGGTGACGACCGGCCACAAGATGAGACTAGCCCAGAAGAGAAGATCAAGCAAGAAGCACACGAGTCTCCGACAAAAAGTCGAGCCATTGTGTCTCCAAAATCTCCACAGCATACTGATTCTCCAAAGAACAAACAGACTCCAAAGAAAGAGAAGCGCCCTATTGATGATTTGAGTCCCGTCAAAGTCGAGAAAAAGCCCAAAACAGAGAGCAGAAAACGCAAAGACACGACCAAATCTCAGGAAGAAATTGCCAGGCTCAAGTCACAACTTTTAAAATGCGGGGTTAGAAAGCAATGGGCCAAAGTGCTTGACCCAATGGACTCTGACCGCGACCGCATCAATTACCTCAAGAACCAGCTGACGCTAGTGGGTATGACCGGGAGGTTCAGCCTGGAAAAGGCGCGCAAGATTAAAGAGGCGCGGGAATTTGAACAGGAAATGAAGGACCTGAACGAAGATGCTGACCGTCTACTTCACAGAAGCAGCAGCCCTGTAGAATCTACCTCGCGCCGCAAAAGAGCCATTATTGATGACGAGGACGACTAACAATGACTTCCAAAAATGTATTTATAACCACACTATGCGCAAAGCATGAGTTGTGTCAATTTAGGCAAAGCTTATCCGATAAAGCTCGAAACTCGCCTTATATATATTGTATTTTTACAACCACCACTCATACATGTGACATGAATTGTATTTTCATTTAGTAGATTGGATTAAAGCTGCTGGAGAACGGCTTGGGCGGCAGAAACATCGACGCCGACATTATCTGGCTCCACAAAGACCTGGCTAACCTTGCCGTCCTCAACAAGCAATGCATATCGCTTGGATCGCTGGTTGCCAAAGAACTTGGCCGCGTCAAAGGACATGCCCAACTCGCTGGTGAAAGTGCCGTATGGGTCAGCGAGAATTCGCACCTTGCTATCCTTGGTAATGCCAATGTTGTCGGACCACGCCTTGGTAACGAAAGCATCGTTAACGGCCACGACAAACACGTTATTGATGCCCTTCTTCTCCAGGTCAGGGAGAGACTTGACGTATCCTGGGACGTGCGAAGCGCTGCAAGCAGGGCTGAACGCACCCGGAACACCAATAATCAAATTCTTGCCCTGAAATTGGTCAGCATGCGCTATACACATCCTTTAACTTACCTGAGCGGTCTCCTTGGCAAGGTTGACAAAGTTCGATGGCGTGCTCTCCTGGAGCTCAACGGCCGGGATTGAGTCGCCCAGCTTGACGTACGCAGCAGCAGAGGTTCGGAAGGTCCGCACAGGGACTCGTGCAGCAGTTCGCAGGACGTTTCGGCTCAGCATTGTCGTTCAATGGGCTCGTTTGCAGATTCGATCTGGTCCTTGCTTGGTCTTTATAGGCCAGTGCGTCAGCGGAACTCCGACACCGCAACGCACCGTGTTGCGTAACCGGCATTCGACCAGCCGTTCATTACGAGTGGGATAAGGCGTTGGATGAAGAGCCATAGCGGAGCAGCCCCAAATCCTCGTGGCTGGGGGAACACACTCCCCTTCTCTTCCTCTAAGCGAATCAATCTGTTCGTTTCCACTGCCTCGGGCCAGGTATGCAACTAGACAAGCTGCAATTAGCCGAGGATTGCACGATAGTGCCTAACCCGGCTTCATATGTTGCCGAAATATGCCCAATAGTGCAGAAGTGGCCCATTTATCGAGCAAAACTCGACCTGTTACAAACTCCCACCCCCAATCTCCCAACAGCGTAACAAATCTTGGTTAGAGGGCCAGCTCCTAAGTAATAAGAGACAATTGCTGAGCAGTCCAATATAATTGATCCCTATGGGCATGTCTGGGGGCTTCCCCTAGCTTTGGAAACTTGGGGCAGCAAAGGAGAGCAATCAAAATGCCTGCGGAAAGTGAGCCGTTTGAGCCGCACAAAGTCTTTATGTCCCAGAATATGGAGCAATGCGGGGCATCACCTCACGATAAGATTAAACGATGCCTACGCTGAACAAGAGCTTCAAGATAGCAGAGGAGACGCCGCGGTCTAGCAAGACCGAGGTGTACATCGGCGGCATGAACGTGTACGTAATCGGGCTGGAAGAGGCTCAATTGAACGAGGATAAGGAGCTGGCGGTGCTTTACCTCATCCACGGCCGCGGCAACACGTACGCCATGTGCGAGAACATTTCGCACCATGTGCTTCAGGCCTACAGGTCCCAGCGTAGCAAGGGCATGCCGGAGTTGGTTGCAGTTGTTTTCGACCTGCGGAACCACGGCGCCCGGAAGACCAACGACATTGCGAATCTTACGTGGGAAGACGGCAACGACTCACACGCCATGGACATGGCTGCGACCATTGATGGTAGCGTCCAGGACGTGAGCTTGCTCATGCGGTACCTGCCGTTGTATCTCCCCAAGGTAGCCAAGATCAAGAACATTGTCAGCGGCATCTCCCTTGGAGGGCACATCGCCTGGCGAATGTTCGAAATGGTCGGTGAGGACGACATCTTTGCCATTGCACCCATAATTGCGTCTCCGAACCTTACGGGCATGCTTCTTAGGCGGCTCAAGTTTAACAGTGACTTTGCCAAGCCGGAGGAGTACTACAAGGCCGACTATAAGGAAATTGCCGGACGCATGGACGACTTCCAGCGTAAGCGGTGGCCGGAGGGCCTCCACCGGATCCTGGCCCACCAGGACAACATCGTTGCCAAGGGGATCCCATTAAGCATCCCCATTCTTATTATGACGGGGCGCCAGGATCCGCTGGTTCCAGCCGTCTACTCTAGACTGTGGGCCGAGGGCCACAATCTCCACAAGTTTGACTATTTTGAGCAGCAGAACACGGGGCACACTGTTACAGAGGAGATGGTGGACCGGCTCTCTAAGTGGCTTGTCGATATCCTCCACTAAATCGCTAACTTTTCTCCAATTTTCTATGTATGGATGTTCAATTGGCATGCAACTGTGATTTTGCTAAGTTTATATAAGTTGGTTAATCTGATAATATCTTACTTGGTCCAAGCCTGCGGACTGACCTGGGGAATAATTCAGTATTTCGACAGATCTCACACTTTCGGATTATTATTGCCAATGGGTAAATCTAACCAGTCAGTACGATTTGTGATTACTGCTAATTGTCGATGACAATGCTTATTGCAGCAATTAATATTTTCTAATAAATTAGCTGCCGACTGCCCATATAATTCGATTTCATTATAGCGGTCTAGTAGACCCGTGAGTATATGATGTCTCGAGGATGGTGCCCCGACTAAAAATGCGCGGGGTGCATATCGGACAACGACAAACGAACATTGGACCTAAATGTTAAGGTTTGGCAGGGCAGTGAGATTTTATTCGACAAGGTACTCACCTGCCGAGCTGTACGAGTGTCGCGAGTGGCTGGCAACGTTGGACAGTAGCAAATTGCCCCGCGATGCCTTTAGCATATCCTTCTCAAGATCCTCCGGCCCTGGCGGGCAGAACGTCAACAAGGTCAACTCAAAGGCTACGGTGAAGCTCACCAAAGAGCAATTGGACTCTGCCGAGTGGATCCCTAAAGTTGCAAGAGACCAGCTAGAGTTGCTGCCATTTCTTACCAAGTCCGGTTCTTTGGTTATCCAGTCGGATCGAACAAGAAATAGGCACGAGAACATTGAAGATTGCTATGAGAAGCTGTGCCAGGCATTTAAACAGGCAGTGTATGTTGAGTCTGAGGTTGATGAGAAGGCGATCAAAAAGTGGGAACAAATAAAGAAGAAGACCAATGAAGAGCGCCTCAAGGACAAGAAAGCCACTTCGGAGAAAAAGCAAGGTAGGAAAGCGAGAGCTGACTTCGAATAGCAACACATACTACTTTCGTTTCCAATTAGCGAGAGGATTTATAGCTATAAATACATAAATAATGCCTATGCTTCGTCCAGCTTGACACGCTTAGGTTCTGGCTCATCAGGTGTATTCGAGTCTTCAGCCATTGGGGAGTCTTGCCGGCTTTCTGGCTCCAAAGACTCTTGTCTACCTTGCTCAGATTCAGACGGCTGCTCCGATGGTTGTTCAGACGGCTGCTCAGACGGGAGTTCAGACGGCTGCTCGGACGGCTGCTCCGATGGCAGTTCAGAAGACTGCTCGGACTGCAGGCCAGGCTGTGGCGATTGCTCTGGCTGCTCGGAAGGCTGCTTACTGGGCTGATCAGGGATGTCTGGCGCGGCAGGCGGATCTTCAAACAGGCCAGCAAAACCTCTATCTTTGTCAACACGACCAAACTTGACCCAGTAGCCCTGCCCCCTAGCAGCACGAAGGCCCCGCCACGTGGTGGAAGCCAAAACCTCTTCCAACTGCTCTTTATCATCAGTTTCAGACTCATTAAGCTGCGATCTTAGCTCTTTAGTGCGGTTGTAATAGGTCTCAGACGGGGGAACTGTAAATCGTTCCTGCGAAGCCAACTTGGACAGGCCAGTCTCAACTTTCCACACGTTGGTGAGCTGGGCAGAACCCATTGCATGCCAATACTTCCTCCGCGGTTTCTTCAACTCCTCGAGCTTCATTTCTGCCGCGTCGTAGAGAGATATATCGGCCGGGGCCGCCTCTATTGGTGGGCAGTTCTGCAGTTTCCACCGCTGCCAGTGACGATCGCGACGTAAGACGGATAGAATCGTTCTATGGAAAGGGCCGTCCAAATCAGAGCCATACTTGGAATTGTTCTTGAGCCCACGCTGTACCGATTCGAAGAACTTGGCATCCTCAGCACTCAACGTGTATTGATACATGACACCTCGATTCATAGCCTTGAGCTTGGCCCACTCATCCTTCTCACTCTTTTGCAAACTCAGCAGAAAGTCGCACAGAATTAGGATTTGACATATCACCGTTCGCCGGAACGCAGTGTCTTTAAGCTGGAGGTCAAATAGGTCCCTCCTCGTAAGCCATTTAGGGACGACAACGTCTTCGGAATCCTCTGATTGTTGCCTACTGGGCACCACCGAGACCGGCTCGGGCGCTTTATTGGCTCTATACCCGCCTGATGGATGGTCCTTCTTCTTGAGCACGCTAATAACGGTTTGGAGGTCGCTCTTGAACGTTTCCATAGCAGCACTCTCTCCACACAATTGCGTAGGGTCCATAAAGTAGTTCTGAAGCGCCCAAAATCGGTTATACATTTCCCTTTCGCTGTCTTCGCGTTCCTTCTTCCTCCTCTCCTCGACACTTTCCCCTGGGGCATCATTAACATTGGTTTCCTCGGGCTTGTCAGCCATTTCCGTATCGCCTTCCTCATCCTTTGGAGCTTCTGGCTCATGTGCCTCCTCCTCCTCTTGCCCAATTTCTTGTTCAAGCTCAACCTGCGTTCGCTCCTGGTCGAAGTTGTAATGCGTTACATTGCCCGTGTCAAAACTACCACGGATATTAAGGCCACTCTTCTCGGTCAATGGAAATGCCCTAGCCAGGAACATGGCAATGGTACCCGAGAACTGGGCGTCCTGGTTCTTTGACAATCGTCGCACCAAGGCGTTACACAGACGAATCAACGTCGTTCCCGGGGGCTTTGTCCCCACAAGATTCTTGCATAGGCGGTCCTCCCGCGACTTCATGAATGGCCAGAATGTTTTGCACCAATCAATTGTCTGGATGTCGAACAGCTCCTCAATGAGAATGTGAGTAAGCGAGAAATCACATTTTTCCAGAACTGAGAGGTACCACGTCGTATCTAGAAGCCCACAGATCTTGGCAGTGATGCTGCGGTGCTCTGCAAGCCCTTGAACTGTCGAGCTCTGGCGTGCGTACCGGTGAACCAGCTGCTTACAGTCGAGATCGATCTTCGATAGATCGTTACTGTCGCTCCATGCCAGGACTTTGTCCATCTCCGCAGGCTCTAGAGGCTCTACAAGGACGTCATTCTCCTGTTCATTAGGCAGGATCGATACGACCAGCTCCTCGATGCTTTTTATCCTCCCGTCTATAGCGTCCATCGGGAGTTGGTTAAGGTTGGTCGTCAAATTTCAATGTCGGGACTTACCACCACCACAACCTAATAATACCAGTAATATAATACCGCGAAATATAACCATTGATATCCAGGTGCAGTATATAAAGCAGATAATTATTCAAGGGCTAGCCCTCTGGGCCCCTCAATTCTCCTTCTGGGGTAGCACAACTCTCTTTTAATAATACCTTGAGCAGGATACATTCGAGAGTGGCTATATTTCCGGTACGGGTAGATCATGGTCCCGCAAGGGCTGTAATAATATGTTGGGGCACTCTGTTACCAATTCCGTTACAGCATTCAACTGGCTGTAGTGCTGAAGTAAATCTACGAGTGACAATGAATTAGTAACAGTAAAAAATGTATTATAAATGCTATTAGAATAAATAAGGCTATTTTTTGGGTAACTGGTTCATCATCATCGGGCTCCCCATGTACTGGGCCATATTGGGCGAGGGCACAGTTTTTCCAGCAACCTTGCCCTTGGTGATCTTGGCCTGCTGAGTGTTCATGGGTATTCGTGAAGAGTTGTTCATCATCATATTGTTGGCATACAGCTGGTTGTTCTGCGCAAAATTGGCCTGATCCATCATCTGTTGCTGGCGCTGGAACTGCATCAGTTGCTCTTTTGTATACTGCCCAGGCATTCCCATGTTCACTTGAGGCTGCATATGAACCGGCATTTGCGATTGTAACTGTGGGGAGCCCTGGAGACCCTGCATTGGCTGCTGCTGCTGCTGCTGCTGCTGCTGCTGCTGCTGTTGTTGTTGTTGTTGGTGAAGCTGCTGCATCTGCTGAACCTGTGCGACCTGCTGTTGGGCTTGCTGGGCCTGCTGTCGTTGCCTCGCCTGTTGCTGTTGCTGTTGCTGCTGCGCCTGTTGTCGCTGCTGCTGCTGGAGCCTCTGTTGTAGAGCCTGCTGCTGCAATTGCTGTTGCTGTTGAAGACTCGCTGCATTGTGCACATTAGCGTTAATCGGCTGCGGCGGTTGGGGGGCGTGCTGTGTTTGAGGCTGCTGTTGCTGTTGCTGCTGCTGGAGGGTCTGTGCCTTGTTAAGGGCCTGCTGTCGAGCCCGCTCCTTCTTCTTACGATACTGCTCCACAAAGCTGAGCCGCATAAACTGCCCTCCATTGGACGAGTTCGCATTAGCGTTCTGGTTAGCCCGCTGGTCGTCCATTATCAGCATCATCTCCTCAAACTCTGTACCTCTCTGCACCACGTCTTCATGCAGCCCTCGCACCTTGTTCGGAACAGTCTTGCGGTGCGTGAATAGTGCTTTATAAGCCTCCTTTTTACTTGCAAACGTCTCTCGCCGAGACATCTTCGGAGGCTCAATTGCCGCAGCAAACGGATTGTTCCGCAGCGAAAGATCAAGGTTACGAATCGTCAGACTGAGAATCTCCGCCTCCATATTCAGTGAAATGTAGTCCGTAAACTTGCTATTGGACGTATCGGTTGTATACAGCAAATCGTGCCACATAGAAAGCGGAGTAGGGCGCAATATCGCCCTATGGACAATGGGATTGGGTGACGTTTGCTTAGCCTGGGTCTGCTCTGTGCCATTCGTCTCGTTGGAAGTACTGTTCTCAGCCTTGGTATCCCCAACCGGGGTGTTCCGGTGGTCCACAATCTTGACAATAATACACCCTTCATAGAACTTGATCCCCGAGTCTCTGAACACCTCTGTCGCGGCCGGAGGAATCTCTTCGCGCTGGATATACTCCATAAAGATCTTGATGAGCGCAGAGTTCTTCGGGAGCACTCCTTCCTGGTTGCCGAACCGGAAATGCGTGTGGTGGATGTGCAGCTCAATACTCGGAGCCTCGTTGGCGTACTTTTGGAGTAGAGACTCGGACGTCTCGCAGAAGTTGTAGTTTCTCGCGGGTCGCGGTGCCATACCTGGCCGCTTGGCCTGTGGCGCGTTGGTCGGACGCTGCGGCGTCCCTGGAGCTCCCTGAGGCGTCACCTGTGACTTGAGCGGTTTGACGTCCTCTTCATCATCTTGGACTACTCGCTTGCGGATCTCCATCCTAATGGTCGATGATACTGTCGAAGCTCAAGTTTGATGAACTCCGCTCCCAACCCCCCACCACTCCCTCCTCCATCCAGTAGGCCAACTTTTCAACGGCACTATTGTCCGAAAGAGGATATTACTGAATTTGAAACTTGGAGTTTTTTCTAAAAATTAGCATATATTTGCAATTGGCTTGTTATTTCTTATTGATTTAATTTAACGTTACAATGAATTGTTCTGAGGGCTATAGTGGGCTCGGTAGTAAGGGCATAAGCAGAGCTGACGGTGACTACCTAATGTAAATACGATATCAGTAAATATGGCAATTGAGAGAATCAACCCGATAAAGGTAAATCTGATATGTAGCTATATCTGAAAGTATAGGAGTCCGGCACTGTCCAACAATAAAGTTCTATCC
The DNA here is from genome assembly GCA_003705765.3 of Blastobotrys mokoenaii. Taxonomy (NCBI): domain Eukaryota; kingdom Fungi; phylum Ascomycota; class Dipodascomycetes; order Dipodascales; family Trichomonascaceae; genus Blastobotrys; species Blastobotrys mokoenaii. Next base: position 164,546 of record PPJM03000017.1, read on the forward strand.
GTAGCGTTCGAGATGGAGTCAATTGCTCTAACATATATTATGGCGTCAGACTCTGGGTGACCTTCTCCAGGCCCATTACCGAAGTAACAAGACCACAAATTCCCACAAACCCATCATCGAACTCAATCCATTTCAACGCACTCACAGGGATTACAGCGTCGAGAAGGTCCCACATCAGCTGTCTTTGGTTCTCCTCCTTCTTGCCAACTCCCCTCCATAGTTTTACTGCACTGCTGGCTACATTTGCTGCCAGCGCCAGGAACCAAAGCTTCATGCCTGTTCGGTACACGACGCTGAATTTGGCTGGAGAAAGAGGTTTGATCCCCGAAAGGTGGAGCCACATCAACGTGTCACAGAACATGTACAAGAAATATGCCGAGTGCCTTGCAACATTAGTCGCTCTCAATGTCGGATCATTGATCTTCATGCACTGAGAAATCCAATTAGCATGGTGCAGCGGTTGGCCCACTCTAAACAGCATCCGGCTCAGACTCAATTGACTGGCCAGTGTCTTCCAGAACAAGATAGTCTCTTTGGTATAGTTTGATCTGTACGCATAAAACGCAAAGAACCTAGACCAGTACTGCAAAGCTCTCATAAGCTTTTCCCGTCCGGCTAGTTTGGTTAGCCCACTTTGACAAATGACATTACAGACATACCTGTAGTGTCCAATAGCTTCAATACCACGCTCAATTCAATCATCCTTGCCTTTTGTCCCCCCCTCCCATGGGGCTTTTTATTTTTATATACATAGGGAAGATCGGATCCCGCTGCATGCCTAACTGTGGAGATATGCCCTGCCTCGGCGAAATGCACTGCCGGAGCCCGGAAACGACCTACACGAAGCACTACAGTTCCTGACTGCTGAGAAATAAAGAGTTACTATTATACAATCGTTCAATTCCTTTTTATACAAGATCTATAAATATAGGGGCTAAATAAATTAGACCCGCTTGTGGCCAATGAACTCACTCCATCGCTTGACCTCAGATGGGATCTCGCCCTCCTTGATGTTCATTCGAGCTGGCAGCTTTTCAGCCAGGGTCTTGGCAAAGAGAAGAGCCGTCTTTGGCTCGTTGAAGAGTGGAATACCAAAGTCGATGGCGTTTCGTCGCATGATGTAATCATCGTCCACAGTCTCGGCTCGCTGTCGGGCAAGGTTGATAACACCCTTGACATCGTGCTGTTCGAACATCTCACCAAGCTTTCGCTTGTCGTTCTTTGGCAGATCAAGAATGTCAGCCTTGACGCCGGCCTTCTCAGACAGGTAGGACTGGACCTCGGTGTTGGCAACGTAGAACTTGTAGCCAAGAGGAGCAAGAGTCTTAACAACATCAGCAACGTAGTCATTACCAGTGTAGCCGCCAACCAGGAGAGCACTCGGTGGCTTGGGGACCTTGAAGTTCATGGTGGACTGGATAGAGCTCCAGTAGGCTTCAATGAGATCTTTACCGAAGCAGGCAACCTCACCAGTGGAAGCCATCTCAACACCAAGGAATGGATCAGCACCAGCAAGTCGAGTGAACGAGAACTGTGGAACCTTAGTGGCAACGTAGTCTCGCTTGACAGACATGAGATCAACTGGGGCAGGGACGTCCTTGTTAACAAGGGCCTTGGTAGCAATATCAATGAAGTTGGTGCCGAGAACCTTGGAAACGAATGGGAAGGATCGCGAGGCTCGGATGTTGCACTCAATGACCTTGAGCTCGTCGCCGTTCTTGATGATCTGCATGTTGAATGGACCAGTAATCTTCCAGGCCTTGGCAACCTTCTCGGCAATCTCCTTGAGTCGGGCCAAGTCGGTCTCGCTGAGGCCGACTGGTGGAAGGACAAGGGTAGCATCACCAGAGTGGACACCAGCGTTCTCAACGTGCTCAGAGACGGCGTGGACGAGAAGCTGGCCGTTGGAGGCAACACCATCAACATCAATCTCCTCGGCGCCCTCAATGAACTTGGTGATAACAACAGGGTGGTCTGGGGAAACACTGGCAGCATTGCTCAACTTGGCGTCGAGCTGGGACTCATCTCGGATGACAGACATGGCAGCACCAGAGAGAACGTAAGAGGGTCGAACCAAGACAGGGTAGCCAACTCGCTCAGCAAACTGCTTGGCCTCAGCAACAGAAGTAAGCTCGCTCCAGGCTGGCTGATCAACTCCAATGGAGTCAAGGATAGAAGAGAACTTGTGTCGGTCCTCAGCCTGGTCAATATCCTTAGGATCGGTACCCAACACATTGGCCTTGCCATCCTCCTGGAGTCGCAGCGCAATGTTCTGTGGAAGCTGGCCACCGACAGAAACAACACAACCGGTAGCGTGCTCGAGCTCATAGATATCCATAACTCGCTCGTAGCTCAGCTCCTCAAAGTAGAGTCGGTCAACCTCGTCGAAATCAGTGGAGACAGTCTCTGGGTTGTAGTTGATCATAACGGTCTTCTTGCCAATTTCTCGCAGGCATCGGGCAGTAGAGACGGCACACCAGTCGAATTCGACAGAGGAACCAATTCGGTAGACACCCGAACCAAGAACGATAATACCCTTGTCAGTGAAGTCGATATCATGCTCAGTAGCGTTGTAGGTAGTGTACAGGTAGTTGGTGTTGGCAGGGAACTCCGCGGCAAGAGTGTCAATCCTCTTAACAAATGGTCGAATACCAAAGCTGGTTCGTCGAGCTCGCACCTCGTTCTCGGTGGCACCCACAGCAAGAGCAATCTGCTTATCAGAGAAACCAAGCTTCTTAGCCTCGAGCACAATCTCGTGGGTAAGACCATAAAGGGAGCCAATAGCCTCGATTCGCTTCTGCATGTCGACAATGTTCATAAGCTTCTGGAGGAACCACTTGTCAATCTTGGACAGGTCGTGCACTCGGTCAATGGTGTAGTTCTCGTGGAGAAGAGCCTGGCCCACGGCAAGCCATCTTCGATCAGTTGGGTTGGCCAAAGCAGCATCCAAATCCTCAAACTCACCACCCTGGAAACCAATATACGATGGGTCCACCTGTCGAATAGCCTTCTGGAAGGACTCCTCAAAGGTTCGGCCGATGGCCATGACCTCACCAACGGACTTCATAGAGGAACCAATGTCTCGCTTAACGTGCTGGAACTTGGACAAATCCCATCGTGGAATCTTGGTAACCATATAGTCGAGCGACGGCTCAAAGTTGGCCGAGGTCGTCTGGGTCACAGCGTTTGGCAGCTCTGGAAGGGTGTAACCAAGGGCAATCTTAGCGGCAGTGTAGGCCAGTGGGTAACCGGTGGCCTTGGAGGCAAGGGCAGAGGATCGGGACAGTCGGGCGTTGACCTCAATGACTCGGTAGTCGAGGCCATCTGGCTGCAGGGCGTACTGGACATTACACTCACCAACGACACCCAAGTGACGGATAATCTTGATGGCAGCAGATCGCAACATGTGGTACTCTTCATCGGACAGGGTCTGGGATGGGGCCACGACAATGGAGTCACCAGTGTGGATACCGAGCGGATCAAAGTTCTCCATGTTGCACACAGTGATACAGTTACCCTCTCGGTCTCGCACAACCTCGTACTCAACCTCTTTCCAGCCCTTGAGGGACTTCTCGACAAGGATCTGCTTCGACAGCGACAGAGACTGCGAAGCCAGATTCCTCAACTCCTCTCGGTTGTTGGCAAATCCAGATCCAAGACCACCCAGGGCGTACGCCGATCGCACAATGATCGGGTAACCCACCTTGTCGGCGGCAGCAAGGGCATCATCAACAGATTCCACAGCAATAGACTCGGCGATAGGAATGTTAATCTCCTTAAGCGCCTGGGCAAACAGATCACGGTCCTCAGAGGTCTCGAGCGTCTTGATTGGCGTACCAAGAACCTTGACGCCGTATCGCTCGAAAACACCCATCTTGTCAAGGGCCACACCAACGTTCAAGCCGGTCTGGCCACCAAAAGTCAGCAGAATACCGTCCGGCTGCTCCCGCTCAATGATGTACGTAATGTACTCAGGGGTGACCGGCAGGTAGTAAATCTCATCGGCAAGCGCGTGCGAGGTCTGGTTAGTTGCAATGTTCGGGTTAATCAGAACAGACTTCTTGTTGGCCTCTCGCAACGCCTTGATCGCCTGGGAACCGGAGTAATCAAACTCGCCGGCCTGGCCAATGCTCAGACCTCCGGACCCAATGATGAGGACCTTGTTCACATCGACAAGCTGCTCAGCCTTGCCGTTGGCAGAAAGAATACCAGCACCAGCGTATCGCTTGGCATTGGCAGCAGTGCTATTGAGTCGCCTCGCAAGACCGCTTAGCCCAATCGCTGATCGCCTAAACGCAAGCGTCGGCCTTACAATCATCCTATGGTTTGCGTTGTGCTTGGAATTTTTCACTCGTCTGAGATCGTCCCCGACCCTCTCTTTTATTTATCTTCCCCGAATGACTCTTTTTTCCCCCTTGCATTAGTCATAGCAACCTTTGACGAAAAATTTTCTCGCATTATACAGACTATGCGACTTCAAATGCCGAATAGATAAAATAGACTGCTCGTGTGCCCTTTACCGTAGACAATATTTTGTAAAAAAGCCCAGTTTGAGCTTCTTGCCTCGACAACACTTGCCCAAGGGGCTTTGTATACTGGCCTCTTGTGCATTGTGTTCTCGTTAATTCGCCTAGTATTGTAAATATGCACGACTGCAGGTTATGCACATCATTTACACGGCTCATCGTTGTTATGCAGTACATGCAGTGATAGCAATTCTCTGAGTGAGTGTAGTTAGGGAGAGGGGGTACAATCGGCTCCAGGGGAAAATAAGCTATGCTAAATGAGTAATTCATTTTCTGGCAGATCGATTCGCTGCAGTAAAATATTAGAGATTAAATAGCCTTTCGCATGCGATGTAGGGTCAAAATTCTCAGTTGTAAAATGTGAGAGAAAGAGATATAGGGACTTAAATATTTAGATTAATCTCAGAGCTACGACAGAAATGTTGTGTAAACTATTATTACCTGTCGAGACTATTATAAATAAATTTAGCACAGGTAGCTCATCAATAATGCCAAGTCTAGCCGTTGCAATCTGAGTCAGAACTCGTAGGACTTTCATTCATCTACATCTTGAAAACTACTCCAGACAGAATATGAACGAGAATATGCAGTCTAGTACCATAAATTTAAGCCATACAACGCATGGAGATATTAAAGAAGGTCATCGTCAACGTTTTGAATGTTGTCCTTGATTTGGAGGAGAATAGAAGTCTTGAGCTTGTCCAGCTTCTTCATTCTGTCGTACTCATAAAGCTTCTGGGACATTTGGTCTGTATCGCCTTCCTTGACGCAGCTAATGACATCCTGAAGCAGGCGGCATTCCTCGGTAGTCGCGAAATCACTATCCATTTCAATGAACCCATCGACCGCCCTCTCAGCAGAAACCAAGTCCTGCTCAGCTATTCGGCACAGCCCAGAGTTCAAGAAATTGTCATGCAAAGTCCACCGTCGTCGGTATTCCTCCTCCAAACTCAACTGAATAACCCGGTCAAAGTTCTCGGAAGCCTTTCGGAAATCCTTGTTAGCCACAGCCATCTTCGCCACTTGGGTGAGTGCCTTGCTAGAGTTGAATGGAGAGGGACGCTGAGGATCCTGCATGTACCACTCTGCAGCGGTCTCGTAAGGCTCAATTGCTCGGTTCAGATCATCAAGCTCCTCATAGAGCTCGCCCAGCTTCATCTTGTAATCTGCAGCCTTGGAGAACCATCCTCGCAGGGTTTCCAATGAAATTGCCTTCTCTAGACATCTCGCTGCATCCTGAATATCCGTCTGCTTATAAGCCTTGTAGGCATCAAAGTATACAGGGCCAGCAAGGTCGCTCATATCAGACTGCTCCCGATAAGAAGCCGCCTTCTCAAAAGCTCGCCCAGCAGCAGTATAATCCTTGCCAACTTTGTACAGGTTCGCAGCCTGGATGCACTTCTCCGCAGCGTCGTCGAACCGATCGCTGTATCCGCCGGTGAATAAGGACATTAGCTTGCTCCGTGGAGCAGCCAACTTCTCAGCCTATTATGTGTTAGCCCATATTCCACGTCAAAAGCCACACAAAACCTACTTCTTGAATCAGATCCTCAGGTCTACTCGCCATGGTTAAATCGTTGGTCTCCTGCGGTAGTTGAGGGAGTAGCCACACAACTCTTACACGTTGGACCGCTGGATGACTAATACAATTACCATTATTACTCATATATTACATAATCACAAAGTTCGAGCAGATAAGAAGGGGCTAGATTTTAACGGTGGTTAAATACAAACTGTAGTGATTTGTATTCTTGAATAGCTGGAAGGTTGATATCTGAGTTAATAATCACTAGTTGTGACTCCCCTTGAATTTTACAACTCCGTGAGCTGTAAGCTTGAAAATTAAAAAGTCCCATATTTAAGTTTACGATTCCTAACTGTCACAGACTAAGAGATGAAATATCAATTCCTTTGTGAAATTTCGGGCCAAACAAACGCGAGACTGTGAGGCGCATGCGGCTTACGCCGCATATAATTTTCGCGCGCGCAGGTACTATGGACATCGACAAAAAATAAAGACGCGTCTAGTAGTGCCAGGGGAAAAATGAAGGTATGGAGTCTGTAAGATATGACCGGTTGAAGCAGATTAGCGCACGGTCGCTTGAAGAGTCGGTCAAGTTTTTGACTTTTGAACGGCTGGCAACATGTTATCCAACCGTTGCATCCACTGCCAAAGGGAGACAGGCCCTAGAACAGGCTCGCAACCAAATCGCGGAACACTGGAAGGTCACTGCATTGAAAGAGTTTGACGCGATTTATGACGAAAGAAGGATTAAAGAAAAAATGCTTGAGCTGGATGAGCTGATTGACCAGGCGCGAGAAAGACAAGGTTCTGAAACGCAAAAGCCAGAGGACCAGCCAGTAAATCTTGAGCAGCTTACCCCAGACCACATTGTAAACGCTCACCTGGGGTCAATCAAAGAACAGCAGATAGCCGAGCTGGAAAAAGAACTTGCCACTATACGCGAGGAGAACAAACAACTGCTTGCCAACGCTATAGCGAAAAACGACAAACTGCAAGAGCTGTCATCGTCACTCCAGTCGACGCTGGATGTACAAACCGAAACTAAAGACTTGCCAAGCCGCGAAGCAATATCTCAGCTCGTTGACAAGGTGGAATACTAACTAAAGCTGAAATCCAGGAAATTGAGGAAGGGTTTCAAATTGATTTACATACCAGTTATCTAGACTACTAATACTTATGACTTAAATTATCCAAGAGAAGGTGGAGAGGGGTTAAACGGTTACTTATCCAAGAGATAGTTGCTTGCCTCAGCAAGGTTGTAGTTCTTTTTCTCAAGCGCTTCAATGGCGTCGGCCTTGGAGAAGCCCATACGTGTCAACTCGTCGACAGCCTGAGAGTGCGGAGTAACAGTAGCAGGCTGCGCAGCAGCTGGCGGACGTGGTGTGAATGCATCGTTGATTTCACCTGCAGGATCAGAGGTTGCCTTCGTTGGTGCTACGTTGCTGCTGTTGCTAAACCCAGCAAATAGCTGCTCCCACTCGTCGTTGTTAGTCGGGGCGCTGGTTGGTGGGTTAGCCGCAAAAGCATCGTCAAAAGTTAGCTTGAAGTCATTGTTGTTGGAAGAAGGGAAGGCATCGTCAGCAGCGGTTTCAACCTTAGCTTCAGTGAGATCGCTGAATGCACTGGCGAACAGGTCTTCGTTGTTCTTTGTCGGCTTAGGAGTGCTCTCATTCTGACCGTCGTCCTTCTTTTCAGCTGGAGACGATGGCGCGCTCGCAAACTCAGTACTTGAAGCAGGACGCTCCACAGAGCCAGCAGCTTGTGCAACGCCAGTAGTTTGTGGAGCAACACGGCTGTGGTTATATTTGGCTTCAAGATCCTCGGGGCCCTCTTCGTCAGAGCTACTCTCCTCTTCATCTCCAGTGTATACTGGCTTTGCAGTGTCTTCAGACGACAACGGGGTGGAAGTAGTAGGCTCATTTGGAGGGAAACCACCTGGAATATTGGCAGACTTCTCTACTGGCTCTACCATCTCGAATGACTCAGAAGACTCGTGGTCTTCCTTATCTCTGTTGGAATCCGCTTGGTGGTCAAACTCAGCTGGCGGCACAATACCAGACACCTGCTCGGTAGTAGTTTCTGCCGGAGATTCTGGACGCGACACATCCAAGTCCTCCCGGACCGACAACGGTGGGTTGTTCTGTACAGAGGAGGTTGCTGACTGAGGCCGAGCAATTGGCAAAGTAAACGTAGGCGGCTGGCCATCATTGTACTCGGACGCTGGCGGCGATGAGTTTGGAGTGTCTACAGTGTTCTGGGTAGAAGAAGGTGCTGGCTCGACAGTTGAAGGAGAGGCCAACTCCATCTGGCCAAACGTTTCTTCGAATGCTCGCTGACGGGCCTCTGAGGATTCGTCATATGCGTTATTGGATGAAGCGAACGTAGTGTTAAAGAATGGGTTTCCAGGGCTTGGTGCTTGCTGTGGGGGTTGTTGTTGCGGCTGCTGCTGAGTGGGCTGCTGAGAAGCAATAGAGCGCTGCTGGGTCTCGACAGGCTTGACTTGTCGCGACTGAAGGTCAGAGAGCTCTTCCTGGAGTCGGGACCGCTCCTGCTCTGATGAGGCAAGCTGGCTTTCGTTGACAGAGGCAAGGTTCTGCTGCTGCTTGGCGTCCTTGTGAGCCTGCTCCAGTAGGACCTTGAGCTTCGCCACCTCGTCATTGGTCTGCTTGATCTGTTCCTTGAGCGTTGCGTTCCTCTCCTGGTCTGCTGCTAGTTGAGACGACACCTGGGCATACTGAGACTGCAACGCGTGGTAGCTTGCCTCGAGCAGATTGTACTCCTGGGACACTTTGTCTGTCTCACCCTTGGATGCTTCGAGTTGCTCCTCGACCTGCTTTACCTTTCGCACCTCTTCATCGTAGTTTGCCCTCAATGCGGTCAGTCGCCCTTCAATGTCCTTCTTGAGTCCGGTGATGCGTGAAAGCTCGGCCTCAGCCTTTTCTCGTTTGTCAGTAAGGCTCACCGTCTGGGTCGTAAGCGAGCTTATCTGGTTAGACAAATTGCCAAACTCGGTAGTGGCAGCAGAGAGTTTGCTGGAAACCTCAGTGTCGTTATCTGCCAAAAGATCTCTGCTGGAAGAGGCATTGCGCTGGCCAGATACCTGAGCAGCCACTGGCTGCGCAGGCTGGGTTGGAGGAGGAAGCGCAGGGCTCTGTGGGCCCGACGGGACCTGACCCGAATTCTGTCGGGCAATAGACTGCCCAAACGACGAGGTTGGCACAAACTGCTTCTGCTCCGCCGGCGACTGCTGCGGCGCAGGCGACGAAAACAAGTCGTTGAGTGAAGCAAGATCGCTCAAAGAGCCAGTGTTAGCATTGCGTTGTTGTTGCGGCGGCGGTGGGGGTGGTGGCTGCTGGTTAACTGGCTGTGGCGAAGCGGCCTGCGGGCCAGGAGATCCTGGCGGCACCTGACCATCACTGAAGAACACAGGGTTGGGGGCATTGGGTGCCCCCGTGGGCAGCGAGGCCACTGACGACTGTCGCGACCCTGACGAAACCGAAGTAGCACTAGCCAGAAGAGACTGTGGAAGTGAGAGTGGTAGCTCCTTGCCCTGAAGCTTCTGCTGGATCAGATACATCGCAATGGCAAATTCGCTCTTGGAGAACTGGCCAGTGTTGTGCACATCAGCAAGGTCCCACACCTGGGCAAGAGTGTCCTCGGGTAGCTTTGACGTTGTTAAAAACGGCACAACCTCCTCGGCACCAATGAGACCCTTCCGCGACTTGTCGAGGCTATTGAACACCGAATCAAACCGCGCTCGTTCTTGTGGAGAGATGGTCCACTCAGGCTGTTGTGGTGACTGGCCCGAGTTGGAGTGAACCGACCCGCCAGTGTACTGTCGCGCCATGCCCTGAGAGGATACCCGCGGACTGTAGCGGTTTGTAGGACGCCCTGCGGCAGCCTCAAAGAGGCCCTGAGGCAGCACCGGGGGCAATTGCTTCAGTGATCCATTGAGAGTACATTGGATCAGATGCATGGCGACTACAAACTCGCTCTGGTTCAACTGGCCACGGTTCTGCGTGTCAGCCAAATTCCAGATCTGGCCCAGCGTCTCATTGGGCAGACGCGCCATGAGGAAAATACCCCGTGCTCGGTCGCCATCCAGCACTCCCGAAGGAGCGCTCTTGGCAAACAATCCAATGAACCGCGTTCGGTCCGCAGCGTTCAAGGGGGGTACCCGCGTCGCAGCAGCAGCGCCGGAAATGGGCGCTGGGGACGCAATTGGTGCCTCCATGCTCTCAGGGCGTCGCTGCCGACCATCAAACACCGGCAATGGTCCCGAAGTCTCTGCCAGAGCCGGCGACAGTCGCTCCCCAGCCTGCACCTTACCAATGATCCGCAGCGCCAAAGAAAAGCCAACCTGGTCCAGGAACCCCTGGTTCTCTGTGTCTGCTATCTGCCAAATCTCACCCAATACGTTAGGCGGTAGACCCGACCGCTCGAAGAGGGTGCGAGCCACCTCGCCCGTCACTATCCCCAGGCCCTCGGGGTCGCCCTGTTTAAACAGGCGGCCGTAGAGCTTCTTCTCGTCGGTAGACAGGGTAATTCGGGCACCTGATACAACGGAGTTAGAGTTCCTTCCAATCCCCAGCTCGTATACTTACTTGACGTGCTCATTTCGTCTAACTTCGTCCGGTGGTTGTTTGTCGTGTCTGCTAAGCGGAGCAGAGCGGCTTTGGGGGTGAGGAGGGGTGGTGGCGCCCCCTTATTCCGGGCCCGGTTCAGCCCCCCACTAGCACCGCCTACTAGTCAATTTGCTCTATTGATGATATGCTCATTTAGCTAGTAGTTCTATAGGAATTATATTAATTAGAATTTTTGATCTGATTGAGATTGATAGCTACCATTTGGATCGCTTTCTTTGGTCTATAAAATTTGGGGAGGATCTGTACAACAGTTGTGTTCGACTAAACAACAGTTATACCGCTTTCCATGGTTACTAGCTCTATAAAAATTGGGTAAATAAATGCTACACTTGAAGCACTCCTGACTTTTGCAGCCAAAAGTCCTGTTTTGCTTTCTTGCTGATGCTCGAGGCCATTTCTGTGCGGCTCTCTTCCTCGTCATCCCGCTCTCGCTTATTAGTAGGTTTCGTATCGTCATCATCATCGTCATCGTCAGAAATGTCAATTACACTGTGATCAGACGAGTCAAAGTCAGATACGTACATGACGCGGCGAATGGACTCTCGCTGGGCTGAGGTCGTTGTCGTTGAAGTAGCAGTTTTCGTAGAGGCAAGCGATGCAGAGGATTTAGATCGCGCGAGCTTGACATCACTGGACTCATTCCTGATGATATGCCGAGAGTCCTCAAAGTCTCGCTGTGGGCCCTTCAGCTTGATTATATGCCCGAGAATAGACTCCCCGGAGCGCTTCTTCACGGGCAGCGCCTCGAGCTCGTAACACCGGTTCGTCAGTATGTCGAACGCGCCTCCCAAAGCTTTCTTGACCCCACGAAGGTTGTATGACCCTCTGCTAATGTTGTTCGACGTATCGTGTGGGTCCTCAATCGATAGTGAGAACGAATTGTTGGCGTTCTGCAGATGCAGATACCGCGACTTGAGCTTATACCCCATCTCGCCAGTCATGCACAGCGCTGCATCGTCGTAATTGAAATTCTTCCCGTACAGCTCAAAGAATTCAATTAGCAGCACCCCTAAGTTGTCCATAGGATCGATTTCCCCTGAGGCGATCCGTGGGTGGTTGCGCAGGAAAGAGACCACCATACATATGACCGAGAGACCGCCTATGCCGCCCGTTCGCACTTCGTTCATGCGCCGCTTGGCCAGGAATTGCTTGACCACTAGCACCAAGTACCGCAGACATGGGAACTCATTGGCCCACCCCTGGATTGTCTTAACAGCCGTAACACCGTTGGGCTGCTCGAAAGAAATATCTATGTTAATGTTGCTGGGGGCGTCAACCAGTTTAATGATGGGCACCCGGGTCTTGACAATCGGCTCAACCTGCTTGCAGTACCCCGACGCCCTCAGCTTTGATGTTAGTTTGTACAGCTGTGCCTTGGAATCGTATCGCCCCGAATCAGACAGGACAACCATATCAATATCAGATCCTGGTAAATACATGTCAGTCGCATACGATCCAAACACATGAGCTTCGGCATCGTGCCAAAGACCGTGCACAAGGTCCCGTAGACGGCGTACAGCCTCGTTCCGTGCCTTGATCTCCTCCGCAGAGGGAGACATGTATGCGACAAAATCCTTGATCTCTCGAGTAAGCCAGTCTGCCATGTTATTTTTATGATGGTTCGCCGACAGTCGGACCCACGGGAACATGGGATGGACCTTTGATTTGGAGTGTTTCTTATCCTTCGGGGCATCGTCAGTACTGGTAGATGGGAGCGGCTTGTAGTCCAATCCATCAATTTCGTCATCTTCGGCTATCTCCTGTTCAAACGCTTTAAAAGTGTTCGAATGAATCGAAGCGTTGTCACCGAGATCAATATCCAGAGAGATAAAGCCGTCTCCGGGATTACCATTAGGTACATCATTTGCCCCGCTATCGCTCTCATCACTTCTTTCACTCTTATCATCCAAGTTCACTTCATCTGGCAGGTATTTGAAATTACTAGGCTTGCTACTGATTTCAGCAGCCTTATCCCGCTTCTTCTTCCGCTTCAGCCAGTTCTTGCTACTGCCAGGCTTGGAGATACCTAACAGCTTGTCCTTTTCGCTCTTTGATGAGCTCGGCGGAGCAAGCTTTCCATTCCTCTTCTTCGCCGCCCGAGCCATGTCGTTTGACAGTCTATCTACTGTTCCTCGGCATAGCGGTGGGCCGTCAATTTTTATTTTTCAGGCAGACTGGGATATGCAGAAAGTGCGTATATCCCAGCACCATAACCAGGGGTAGCTGCAGATCGATAAAAGCCTTTATCGTTTTATCAAATAAAATGGGCCATTTGGTTTAATTGATATTTTATCTCGTGGAAAGCTCTTAGATTATACGCGTAGTTTCCTCATGTGTTGACATCGCAGTATTGATCAAGAGGTTAACAATGGATTAACAGAAATGCTAATTAGAAACGGTCTTGGCACAAGATTTGCCCGGGTGAGTACTTTGGACACGACTATCGAGCGGAGACTTGTGACACCATTGGCCGAGTTCAATATCTACTTAGTAATTTGGAGCATTGTAGCGGCAATATGTTATAAGTGCTTATCAGCGACACGTATTGTACGGGTACAGTGCAATAAAAAACAACCGCAAGCGATTTGTGTCCTAAAGGGCTGCCATAAAACTTCGCACTCTTTCATTATCTGTTGCCAGATTTTTATATTATTGTATAATTAAGCTTTATACTTCAACGTATCGTGGAACGGTCAAATCGGTGGCCCCACTCTAATATCACTATATTGGGACCGGCAACATCAAGCCATCCCGAGAGCATCCCTTCCCCACGACTTCACCCCACAAGAATGTCGCTAGTACCATTAGGTGACAGAAATTCGAATTGGAGTGTCGTTTTGTACGTCTTGAATTATTATAGAGTGGTTTTGGATCCTAACTATTGTTCTCTAGACGTGATAATCTGAGCCATTCCGTGGTGTTATATGACCGCTCCTCAAATCGGGTTTCCCTTATAAATGATCCGGTTCTAATCGACAGAATTGATTCTTATGGAACTCGAAGATTATCTCATCCGAATGTATGCACTGAGTGTGGACAGCTGGTCAATCCAACAGCCATGAGACCTGATGTGGTCCGTGACCAGAACTATTTCAAGCTTCTCGAAGCTAGCACAACTAGAAACGAGACGACCGAAGAAGGCACCAGTCACGAAGCTAGCGCCAGGAATTTGTATTCGAGCATCTCTGAGAATGCCTTTAGCCAAGGCTACTTTGACAGGTTTTTTCAGTCAAAATCCGTGCTTGGCAAAGGAAGCAGAGGACATGTATATTTGGTCGAGCATATTTTGGATGGAGTTTCGCTGGGGAACTTTGCTTTAAAGAAGATTCCAGTTGGAGACGATCATCAATGGCTCGAAAAGGTGCTCGGCGAAGTACACTTATTGCGGCTGCTATCACATCCTAATCTCGTTTCTTATAACCATGTTTGGCTCGAGAACTCCAAAATGTCGGCATTTTCACCGTCTGTCCCTTGCGCATTTATCCTACAGGAGTACTGTGATGGCGGAACCTTGGAAGATTATGTCCGTGCCCGGGCAGGTGCCATGGGAGACATGAATTCGGCAAGCTTGAAGGACGCCTTTCGACGACGCCGCCAAAACCACGCTACCACGAATTCCCCGAAAAATTCCCCCTCTAATTTGCTGAGCGTGAATGAAATTCGTCATTTCATGCATGATATTGTCGAAGGTGTATTGCATTTACACCGCAACCAAATTATACATAGAGACCTGAAGCCGTCTAACTGCCTCCTTTCAACTAATCCAGCAGGAGGACTGCCGACTGTGCTTGTTAGTGATTTTGGCGAGGGTCAATTAGAAGGATCTGCCCGTGTAGGTACCGGAAGCACAGGTACGTTGGAATACTGCGCACCAGAGCTCATCAAGCAACTGGCTCAGTTTTCTCGCAAGACGGATATTTTTTCTCTTGGAATGATAATGTACTATCTTTGCTTCTCGAGTTTACCCTACAATGACAACATCTTCGAGGAGAGGCAGGACATTGAAGCCTTGAAACAAGATATCTGTTCCTACGTCGGTTTCGATGCAATACCCTCACTTAGATCCGACCTCCCTCAGGAATTCCTTGAAATCCTGACTCGCTGTCTATCCATAAATCCGGCCGAGCGACCTACACCTGAGCAGATCCTCACATTGCTTGGCACTAGCAGCGAGGAACCGTTACAGACTCCTCCAGAAGTTAGCATTATGGAGACAGAAGAGCAGGGCTCAGAACAAGCTAGCGAAGCTTTCACTCCACAGCCAAGGCTACTCCTTCCACCTGTACCACCAGATAGCCACGACTTGATGATTAGAGGTGAATACCTTGTCGTTAAGCTCCTGGGGTATGTAAAACGATATTTCTGGGTCGTCAAGGCCATATCAATTATTCCACAGGCAATGTCGCTCATGACTGTATCAAAGCCACCAACCTACTCCATTCGCTGTCTCCTAGTGGGTATGGAGATCAATTCCTCTAGGCCTGAGCAGTTCCTTTGGTTGTACGGAACCTTTTGGGCAGTGTCATTAATATGGAAATGAGCCTCATACTTCCCGTGGCGCATTCAGTTTGCAGCGTTATAAATCTATATTATTATTAGTAGAGTATTACAAAAACCAAAACGACGCAATAAAATAAAAAATATCACCGTGCAGGAAGGCCAGTCTATCTAACAGTTGCAGGAAGAGCTTGCTTTGGTTGGCCGAGAAAGGTCAACACCCTTCGGTGGGACACGAGCACGGCTGACTACCTGCTCAATCGGCAGCTTCTTTGCAATTGCGGTAAATATATCCTGAACGCCTTCGCCCGTCTTAGCTGAAGTTTCGTAGAACAAAAGACCCGCCTCCTTGGCGTATGCTTCCGCCGTAGCGGTCTCTACCTTCCGCTCTGACGCCAGGTCCAACTTGTTCCCAGCCAATGCAATGATGATGTCTTCATTCGCCTGATGCTGGAGCTCCTTAACCCACGCCTTTGCCCGCGTTAGAGACGACTCCTGCGTGATATCATAAACCACTACGGCGCAGTTGGCATTCCGATAATACATTGGCGCCAGCGACTTGTATCGCTCTTGCCCAGCAGTGTCCCTATTCCCTAGTTAGCCACCTCTATCAGGCCCAAATTTTAAGTCCATACCAAATCTCAAACTTAACCGTGGTATTGGCATCCACCTGCACAGTCTGGGTCAGGAATGCCGCCCCGATAGTTGACTCTCTAAAGTCATCGAACTGGTCCTTTGCAAACCTGTGAACCAAAGAACTCTTGGCCATAGTTAGCATCACACACTGATTAATACACAGAGGCCCTTCATACCTTGCCGACTGCAGATTCCCCTATACTAGTTAGCCTAACGAACTGGACAAAATATAGAGTAGGACTTACCAAGGAGTACCAGCTTGAACTGAGCAAATCGGGCCGATGACGTTGACGTTCTAGGAGTGGACATGTTGAATGTAGATGCTCCGGAAGGTTGCTTCTCTGAGGTTAGTTGGAGCTGATTCAAAGTGGCAGTACTATGTTCGGCCCAACGTTCGGAAGTTTACGCGGAGCACCGGGTATACATCATCATGCATCAAGCCTCATGAGGCTCACCAGTAGTCCCCGTAATATTTTCTTGGTAACATTGACAGATATCGAGTATCTAGATTTCATCTTTATATTTTATAATATAATCCCATTATATCTACGGCGAAAAGGGTAATAATCTCATGTTATCGATGTCAGAGTTCCATCACGTGCTATAAATGAAGCAATCAGCCAATAGTAGCTCAAGTATTTCAATTCATCATCTACTGGTCCAGCCATCGCATGAAATTGAATCTACAATTCATATCTAACGGATATTAAAATGTAATTGAATACCTGGAGGGCCACATTGAATGAGATGGTCTTCAAATCAGGCGAGGTTTATGAGCCGCATGAGGCGGTGTCTCATTGCTCTGCATGTTGGGAGGGGGTGGGGGAGGCGCATATGCTGCCTGGGTACCCTGCTATCTTATCAACAGAAGTTTGGGTGTACTACTGGACCTATAGCAGTAACACACGACATTATGGCAGCGATTAAACCGGGAAGTTCACTGGGATTCTTGAGTGAGTATACCGTGCTCGGATGTTTATGGGGTGGCTACTGACGGGTAGACCTTGGTGACTCGTTGCAACATGTTCTGGCCACCTTGAGGGCCAACACCTCTACTTTCCCAAGGATCCAGATCATATACTCTCAAGAGAGCCCAATTGACTACCCTATTGTCGTGCTTTTGGAGGCGAACGGACTGAGGCTGCAGTTTGACGGGCGAGAGCAGTTCCTGCGGCTGATCGAGGTTCTGCAATGGGGCAAGATGAAGCTTCTTTACAAGCACTCTGAGCTGGGTAAGCAGGGAACGCTGTCTTTCCGCAACATATATAGCAAGACGTTTGGCCCGACATACCCTGGAGTCTATGACACGGACACGTCGACGTACGTTCTCTCTTATCCAGGGGTAGCGTTCACGTTTGACATTGCGCGCGATGTTAAAACACAGACCCATGACGAGTTTGTGAAGTACCTGTCAGGTGCAGATGCGCCAACTTGCTCATCAATGGCGATATTCAAGGGCCACAGCTGGCCAGAAGCCAAGGCTGAGATATTTTCCCCAGGAGTTATGCGGGGTCTCCCGTCCAGTGAGGACGGTGAGCCGGCTATTGAGATAGACATTGTGGACATCAGCCTGGAAGACCGAATTCTAAATATGCATTTCTATGGTCACCCACGCGGGTTGAGCGAGTACGACATTGTTCTGGATAGCACTACTATGCAGGACATTATCATGACTCTGGGACCACCGACCGAGCGCTTTTTTAAACAGGACTCGAAGCTCTCCATTCACAACCCCGAGGAAGGGGACGATAAGAGCTCGGACCTCTTCTTCAATTACTGCGCATTAGGGTTTGACATATGCTTCGACACGACACGCAAGAATCCCACTGTCAAGAAAGTTATTCTCCATGGAAACATTCCTGGGAGCTTGCCATTCCAGAAGTACAAGCGATGCAGATGGAAGCTCAGTGATGATGCTACTTCGGAAAGGAAGTTCAAAGAATATGCTGATAGGTACATGGCGACCGACCGTCCAATGATCTTAAACAGACAGCTTGAAAGTCCCAGCAGTAGCGTTGAACTCGTTGGCGATGTCAACGACGGGATCGAGGACTGGGGGCTGACCGACTTGTACGGTTGCCAAGGCTGCATTTTTGAGGTGCTCAAGAACGATTCCGTCGTTACACTAACAATATACTAATCGTCTATTCCTTTTTACCCAATCATCAAACATCAATCATAGGGCTCTCAGTTACTCCGGCTCAGATCCATGGGCACCTCAAAGGCGCGTGAGACTCGTGTGATTGGTTTTTTGCAGACACTTCGGTTCAATTATATTTTAGCTGTCAATAAACTGGCCCATGCCCATAATATTCGACGTTTTAATTCTGCTAATAATTATTCACTACCGTTTGGGTTACCCGGAAGTTTGGCCACGCGCCTATTACGCGTAAATTGGTTTTTTTATTTTTTCGCGTCGCGTAAAACCCACATCCGATCATTATTATATCGCGTATAGCGGATTATATTCAAAGCTATTAATATGTCCTCAACGCGAGTGATGACACGGTCGTCTAGTAGGGCCTCCCTGAAGAACGACCTACCTTCAAGCCCTCCTTCTCCTGTGAAGGTTGTGGACAGCGTTAGGACCCCGCCTAGCTCGCCAACAAAACGCGCCAAACGAGTAGGGTTTCTTGGTAATCCTGACGACGATAGCAGGGGCCCAACTTCCTCGCCCCCTGATCCGTCTACGCGACCAAAGAAGTCAATCCTCAAAAAGTCTTCGTTCTCCTCTCCAATTAAGAAAAGTGACTACTATCACAAGATCAAATCCCCCGGTGCCAAGTTACTATCGGACATTTATTCGTGTTCAGTTGACTTCAATGACTATGATAACCTTGACCCGGTGCTGGAAGCAGCTTGTAAGGCACTTGAAAAGAATGACCCGACCCGCCATTTGGAAATTTATGCATCCGTGAACTCTGCACTGCGGCTGAAGGAAAGAGCAATCTCGACACAGGTTCTTGTTCAGAACGGCTCTAGACTCTGTCAGTATGCTAAGCGAGATATAATCAAGGCCGAACAATCGAAGAACACTCTCGATGTAAGGATAGTAGTGCAGATCGTCAAGGTTGTCGACTATCTATTGTTCATTGATGAAGTCGCCCGTACTCTGGATATTGATTTAGCGCGCTGGTTTGTTTTACATGCCCTGGAGGCACTCGAGAACCCAAAATCTTCAAAGTCAGTGGTCGGGTCCTATTTGCATTTGATAAATTTTCAGCGTGTGCCTAATATTTGGACATCAGATATCTCTTCTAGGTTGCTGGATGTCATTATACAAGGGACGCGATTCCCTTCTACCGGGGTTGTAGTCGAATATCTGTCGGTGTATCGACTTTTGCTGCATAATTCATACTCTGTTATGATCTCTAGGCATGCAGAATGGATCCCTAAGCTGCTACATGCACTGATGGAGCCAACTCCGCTGATTCAGACTCGGGCCATAAAAGTCCTTGAGTATGCGAGCATCACCTTGAGTAACAACACCACATGTGCCCAGTTCATTGTCGACTACTTCAAGCTACCATATAATAAGCATGACGGAAATTTGTCTGCTCGCAGCGATCTGGCAGAGGACGGAAGCATAGAAGGCCCTGACAGTGATGCAGAAGGTAAGGATACGTTCAGCCAAATTTTCTTCTCCTTCCTCGACTCACAGCTCTCGACTGGAGCAAATGGAAAGCAGATGATGTCCATTTGGAGTTCAATGTTCCTGCTCATTCAAAAGCTTTACTCGCATGAGCAAGATACCCCGGATGCTGGCGACCTTTTGAACCGGCTGTTTGAGATGGGTGAGAAAGCGCTATTCTCTGGGTACATGTCGACTCGATTAGCGGCTGTGAATAATTGGAATGCCCCAATATATGCATGGACAGTTACACCATTCTGTCAATTGGACCAATCCCCGCAGTCACCCTTGAGC
Source organism: Blastobotrys mokoenaii (assembly GCA_003705765.3). NCBI lineage: Eukaryota > Fungi > Ascomycota > Dipodascomycetes > Dipodascales > Trichomonascaceae > Blastobotrys > Blastobotrys mokoenaii. The sequence continues at coordinate 184,301 of PPJM03000017.1, forward strand.
AGAAGGCTTAGGCTGATGCTGCGTCCATTTCAACTCCTCCAAAGGAAGGGAGGCGTCCCCGAGGCCATTGCCAAATCAATTACTGCATTGTTCAACAACCTTCTTTTTTGCTGTCTGCGTTCACAGCCTAATTTGCACCAGAATAGTGCACAGCTGAACTTCATTTGGGATTCTGTTATTTCTCCTATTTCAGCGTGTTACTCCAAGTGCGAATGGAATGACATGTTTTTCACAACTCTGCTCCATTTGTTCGCATCGGGGAAGTCTAACTTCCCTGTGGGCGACCGCAGCCGCATCCTCTCATCAGGGGATAATGTAACTCTAGAGGAGATACCCACGCTATCATCTCGATGGATTCGTGCCAACTCTGAGCGCATTTTATCTCTATTCTCATCGACTTACTTCCCCTGTCTTCCCCGCGCAAAATCGCAGAAGCTCTGGGACGCATTCCTTGCTTCAGTTAAGTCTGTTACTCAGAGAGAAATCAAGACTTCTAATGAAACAATGAAATGCGTGGCAGATATCTGCAATTTTATCTACGAATGCTGGGAGATGGAGTCTGTCGAGCTTTCTTATTGTGCCTATCTCGTCCGGACTACCATTGAGACCTTCGGAACTATGTGTTTTGTTGATATGCTCCTAGTACGGGAGGACAAGAAATTGGTGTATGATCCAAAGTTTGCGGAGAAGCCTTCTGAACAATTAAACGGCATTAAGTCACACAGCGCCATAATGCATATCTGGCGAATGATTTCAGCTCTTCCAAAGTATTGTTCAAAGGATAACCAAGACTTGATGAAATATTATTTCAGATTGTCTGGCGAATACTTGGCATACATTTGTGAAAAGCTGAACTCTCCAAAGAAGAATATGGCAATGCTAATATTTGCCTTGAAGGAACTGGATGTGGAAAATTACCATCTTTGGACGCCGATTGCATCTGAAATGGCAACACAGATTATCAACGGTTCCAGCATAGATGCCGCTGATGCGTACAAGGTACTTTCTTGGATTGTGAGGTAAGCTCCAAAACTGTCCCCTGGGATGATTTGAATTTAAACTAACTTAATTTTAGCTGTAATGTTGAAGAAGAATTCACGACAGATATCGGCGAGGTTTGGACAAGGCTGCTTCTAATGTCATGCGATATTGCCAAAGACTCTGCTAATCCAGATGCAGATGTTAACGCTATCATTCGACCACTTGCTGCAGAAGTTGCGGCGAAAGATAGACTGAGCCCAACTAGTATCAATTTCTACTCGAGGGCATTTTTGGATGCTTGTCTTCAGTTTGAAAGCTCCCTGAGCAAGATGGCACTTCAGCGAGCTAACAGGGTTGAGATGCAGAAGGACATTTCCACTCTTGTATGTTCGGCAGTATCGAAGCTGCATGAAGTTCAACGCGATGTTCCTGCTGAGAAGCTGATAGAGTCTGTTTTGAACCTCATGGAGCGGTCGAATGACACGGAAATGAAAAATCTTATGTCGGTGGGTTTAACTATTAGTATAACTTGGCTGATTGAGTTTCCCCATATGGTATTCCAAGAGTCCAGCCTAAAGTCTCTTATTGAACTCTATGTGGTTTCGGTGGATACATTTGTTGGGTTCTTTAAGCGGGCACAAGCCGCGGTAGGCAATCCTATGACCAATGGCGCTCTACTAATGCAACGGAGTTTGCTCCTGTCTGCAGGTATGCGCTCCTCTGATGAGCGGATCGTTAATGCTACTTTGGGTATCTGGAACCGTATGATACCAGATTCTAATGTGGAGTCTTGGCCAAGAGAGATTATCGGTGCTGTTAAGCAGCTACAGTCAAAAGGAATGACTGATATAGTACTCCCACCAAGTCTGTTGCTCATGCTGCAAGGATCTGAGCACGGTATTATTAACGCGTCCAATGAGAGTCTAAGTGGTGAAAGTCCATCTACCGTTGAGTCGACAAACCAATCAATTGAGCTTGGATCCAGTGTAGCAGCTGTTGAATCGAAGACCCCTACGCGGCAAACGATTACGCCGGCGTTGCGACGCAGCTCAAGAAGACGTCGAGCATCAGCTAAAGCGATTCAATCTGCGGCCACCGAAGCCATTGGGACCACGACGCCGAGGCGAATCACACGAAGCTCTTCTATGCTGGAAGCGGAAGAATTGAAAGAAAACGGTTCACCAGTCAAGAAGAGAGGCAAAGGTACGGCCAAGGATAAGGCTCGGGCCCAGATGAGCAGCTCCAATGATGAAGATGATATCACCATTATCAAGAATACCCAAGAAAATCGGCAGGGGACCCCGGTTTCCAAAGCTGATGGCGATACACTTCCAGTTAACAGAACCGAGGCGTCAGATGCGGCAATCCACAGCCAAAATGGGATAGTATTGAAAGCTGCTTCTGAGTCGCATGATTTACCGAGACGACGTAGCCTGCGAAGTTCCTCGGTGTCTCCTAGCCCACCAGCTCCGCCATTGGGCGATACTATTGGAGAAAGTCAGGAAGAACTTGATAAGAGATCATCGTTAGGTTCACTTGCTTCACGGAGCTGGGTCGAGGTGTTCAAAAAGACTTTTGGCCTCAGGTCTGAAAGAGAGGAGAAGAGCCCACGATCGAGCCCTCAGCCAGAACACCGTGCGGTGTTACAGGAGATACCGTCTCAGGCAGTCCTGTCTCAGCGAGATATGAAGCAGATGATCGAGGAAAGTGATTTCGGTGAAGGTTTTAGAAAGCGAAAGCGGAGCTCTTCCTTGGCCATGAAGAATGGAAAACGTCGAAGAAACGAGTCAAAAGAGCGAGAGAAGGACAAGCGAGACTCTGAATTCTACTCGAGTACTCTGGAGAATACTGAGAATGCGGAAATGGAGGCAGAGGATCGGGAGCGGGAGCGACGAGAGGACGATTATTATCGAGCCATGGAAACTACTCCAGAGCCTCAGCAACCGACCGCAGAAAAAGTCGAGAAGTCCAAGACGCCGGAACCGGAGCAGAAGCCATTGCCGCCAAACAATGAGCAACAGTCGGCTCCTTCTTTGACCCAGCTGCAAAATATTCTCACTTCGATAGATTGGTCCGATGAAAAAGTATGCGACGACTGGACCAAAGATCAGTGCTATAACCTCGAGACCCAGTTGGTGGATACATTGTTTAAACTCCGACAAGCATCTATGAAGAAAAATTAGGTTATATATAACTGATAATTTATTTATTTATTCTACTTGTTTGTTATTTTTCATTAAATTCGTAGTAATCGTAATGTCATTTGCAAGAAATAACCCGCAATCGTGGAATCAACCTAATTGACTGCACGCAGCATGCCTACCAGCATTTCTGCGCCAGAAATCACACCATCGATGACTCTGGCTTTTGGACCAGCAACTGCCTTAATGTATTCGTCCATTCCCGTCATTCCAGCGCAACCGAGGATGAAATTGGTTGCACCCCTGTCAACAGCTCTCTGCACTGCAGAAGCGTATTTCTCTTTAATCTGCTCCTTAGGGAGGGTCTGGAGGTCGGGAATATGCATACCAGTCGGGAACGTGCCAGCAAAGCTTGAGTGCGAGCCAAGGAAAGAGAGTACCGCCTTATCAAGAGGAGCCTCCCAAGACTTGGAGGTTGTAATAATTGCAAACTTCCCTCCGCCGAAGGCCATGGCATGCAAGACGGATGCGTGGAAGATGCCAATCACGGGTTTACTCGTGTGCTCCTTGAGCAATTTGATCAGCGGGTGCTCAGAGAAGCAGGCAACTAGGAAAGCATCGTACTGATCTACTATGGGTAGTAATTCCTTGAGGCAAATCGATGCAGACTCAATTTCCTTGTTATACGAGTCTATTTCAGAGGGACCAGAAGGGGCTGTGAAGAACTTGAAAGTGGTATCAGGAGCAGGGTCCATGATCTGCTTCAAGTTCTCAGTCACCGAGGCATCGGAGTTTGGATTGATCACTAGGATAGTCGACATGTCGAAGAGAGGGGGAGAATTCTTGGATTTTCAACCCTCTATCCAAAGGGGCGACTGCCTTCTTATATTTCTCCGATACACGCAGTAGGAGTTACGTAGCAGCCTACCACCCGGCAAATGCATACTCCGATATTTGGCAGGAGTGGGACCCTGTTCTCCGCAAATGCAAATGGGGGACCCATTTGCGGACTCCTAGTCAGGGCCTCACTATTTTCGATCTCACACCTATGAGGGGACAGGCTTTCCACCTAAGCTACAGCAGTGACACCTAAAAAACGCGTGGGATCCCTGAGAAGCTGCAAGCAGACCCTCGCATAACATCCCTTACAGGTGTGTGCTTGCCCCCGCAATCTCCTACACATCCTTATCATCACCACCCAGGGACAATCTCCACCTTCGGCAAAACATACCCGGGTCCAATTTCCAACCATTATATTCATGATCAACCCGCCGCACCAAGCGGACCTCCGTTGTCTTTGTTTTTGCTCAGGGGGGTTGGTGGGGGACACTGGGTATACAGCGGTCTGCAGTGCGGCTGGATACAGCTAGGAATCGAAGGACTCCCCCAATACCTGATATAAACGGTGTTAATCAAGAGGCGGTGTACTATTTCTGTATGAGTTGCCTAGTTGGAATAGCGGGTTGAGTAGGTAATATTGAAGCATTTGGTTAACAATATGGTAAACAGAAAAAATAGCTACACTCTCGGAAACATTTCTCAATAAAATGGAAAAGAATTGATTACACTGCCAATCAGCGGTCTAGCAATGTTGAAAAAAAAGTGCCAAGCATCCATTGCGGCATTTTTTTTTCTCTGGCTGATCAGTAGCTTTCCGTAAGTCGTGAGCACCTTTTGTTCCTCTCACTGTCAAATATTTTCCACTAACTCATTCCGCAGGGCATGTTTGTGGCTCATTTACCAGACTTTGAAGCTCTGATATAACCAAGAGTACTGTTTTGCACTGTATACAGTTCAGTAGATGACTTGTGCACGGCTGAGTCATGCCAATACCGATGATGTCATATGAAAAATTTGTGCCCACAAATTAGTGTTTTTGCAATTTTATTAACCATTTGGCCATAGAATGTCGGATCCTGAGCTTCAACTGTCATCCTCGACCCTAGCAGCTTTACAGGAGTTCCTTGGCGAGGAAAAAGAGCGCCGGGAGCGTTTTGAGGCCCTTGAGGCAGATGCCGAGCAGCGGTTCCAGTCTCAGAAGCCGACAGCGGCCGTAGACATTAGCGAATTCAAAGAAGATTGGCAACTTTCCCAGTTTTGGTACAATGAAAAAACCGCCGAGACTCTGTGCGACGAGCTTCTCGAGGGAGCTGACGAGAACACTACGATTGCTATTATTTCTGCGCCATCGGTGTATTCTTACCTGAAGAAACGGCAGGATCTCCCTACGGAGAATATTTATTTATTGGAGTTTGATGACCGGTTCCGAGTACTGGGCGGAGACAAGTTCATCCACTACGACTATAATCGCCCGCTCGAGGTCCCCAAGGAGCTCAAGAACACGGTAGATAGAGTATTGGTGGATCCGCCGTTCCTTAATCAGGACTGCCAAACAAAGGCCTCTATCACGGCACGATTCCTCTTGAAGAGCGACCGGTCAGCGGTATCCAAGCACAATGTGCTACAGTACCGGACATTGGTATGCACCGGGGAGAGGATGGCAGAGCTCATTGGCAAAGTATATCCGGATACTCATGTGACCAAGTTCTATCCCGAGCACTCCAACGGCCTAAGTAACGAGTTCCGCTGCTACGCTTCGTACGAGTCTCCGCGACTTGACTAGCGGTTATTAAGTTTGAACAGTGATTTATAACAATAGTTAATAGCATTGGATGAGTAATAGTAGTGCAATACTAGACAGATTTTGTTATATAAGGGATATATATGTCTGCTTTCTTTACAACGTCTTTTCGGCCGGAAACTGGCGGCCACTATTATACAGTCATAATCAACGGTAGTACGGGAAAAAAATTGGTGGTGGAGATGGTGGTGGTGGTCGTCTACTGGCCAGGGATAAAGCCACCTGGAACACCGCCCTCCTGGGCAAGAATCTCAAAGTAGCTGTAGACCGCAATGACGGCCACCGTAACCGCAGTGCCGTTGCCGGCCGCACCCAAGAGATCAGACGCGACAGAGACCAGGGCCAATAGACCACCACCCACGGCGGCGGCGACTGGGATGATTCGCTTGAGCTCCCGCACAACCGAAACGTCTCGGTGGCCGACAATGACAATGGACTGCTCCTTGAAAGTCTGGGCTACATCCCGGGCGCTGCCGCCAGACAGCTCGGCCCAGGTCCGCGCAAACGCAACGCAGGTCACAATGACAAACGAAGCGTACACAATGGTTCGGATCGGGTCCCACAGAGCATCGTAGATGCTAAATGGTGGGGAGAGGTAGTACGCAAGACCGGAGACAGCAGAGATCTGGTGGGAGCCCTGTCGCACCGCCCAAGTGCCAAAGAGCCGAACCAGCAAGTTGTCTGGGAACTGGTTGTACAGCGCCTGGGAAAAGAGGAAGATGTTAGCGGTGATGGCGCCAACGAGATAGAGCGGAACATTGCCCGTGTAGAGCAGCCGGATTGGGTAGGTCGTGGCTGGGGACCTCACCCGGGTCGACTTGATGGACACCTCATACCGGAAGCACATAAGGTAGACGACAACCACGAGCACAGCAGTGGAACCAAAGAACTCAAGCATGTTTGGCAGGTGGGTTCGGTAGAACGCCTCGACAATGGCCGACTTGAAGCTTCGTCGGGTCCAAATCAGATGCACAAGCGCAACCAAGGCACCCGTGAACTCCTTGCCCCGGCCAAAGTCCTCGGTCTGCAGAGAAAGAGTGCGCCACAAAAAGGACTGGGACACATTGAGCACGCTGAACAGAGTAGTGGCAGAGCCGGCACTGTAGCCCTTCTGCATGATCTCGTCCATGTAGATCACAAACAGGCCAGTGCCCACAAGCTGAGAAACAAGGAGGAAACAGGTGGACACGCCCATCTCAGATGGATTGCCGTACAACCCCGAGAACAAAATAGCAAGAGCATGCACGACAGTAAGCACAATGGCAAGCAGCTTCTGGGCGGTCTGGTACAGCTCTCGGTCGCTCTTAAAGTCAAAGTGCACGTCAATGAACTGCAGCCCACCGAGCACCTGGAGCAGAAGGCCCGCAGAAATGATTGGCGTGGTGCCAATCTCCATAAGACTGCCCTTGGTACTGGCCACAATGGGGCGCAGCCAGTACAGAGGGTCGTAATTGTCAACGGCAGTGACCCCGTAGAGCGGGATCTCGCTTAGCACGTAGTAAGCGAGCCCGACGCCCACGGTCCACGCCAGCTTTTCTTCGTAAGCCACCTACGCATGTTAGTGCCCTCTACACGCCCAATTAGCCTCGGAAAGGGGACTTACCTTCTGGTAGGGGGCCTCAATCTCTGGCAAGATTGGCATAAACGGTTTAACCAGATCCAACAGTCGTACTGGGCACAGGGTCAGTAAGACTCGGTCAATTGAAGGGGAGGCACATACGTCTTCGGCTCATGGTGGAAAACTCTCGACAAACACACGCACACGTTTTCTCGGGGGGAGTCAGGATCAGACCAGCGAATCTGGAGATATTTCAAGGTCCGTACGGAGCGGAAAAGGAGAAAATTGCCAGCAGCCAGCAAGGACGCAACCCCCAAAGGCTGCCCCTCCATGCATAAGCGGCGCCGGGCCGTAATTGGAATTTCCCAACAACGGAATCCCGGAAAATCACGCCAATTTTTGGGTCCAGCATTTTGAATGGGATCAAGCCTAGAGAGAGTACTGGAGGTGCTTAATGATGGAGGAGGAGCGTCCTGATGCGAATATTGACTATGACACTGCGATAAAGTACTGGAGCAGTGTGCCGGCCACGGTTGATGGAGTGCTCGGCGGGTTTGGCGAAACGGTCGTGCCAAAGGTTGATATAGTAGGATCCACTACCTTTTTGCGCAAGATTAACCCGACGCGGGAGAGCCAGGGCCAGCCCAAGTTCGGGCTCGACATTGGCGCTGGGTAAGTTTTGTATGGTGGTCAATGGTCCAATGCTAACGGGCAAAAAGTATAGGACGTGTTACGCGAGACTTTTTGTCGCGGGAATGCGATAAGGTTGATCTCGTAGAGCCCGTACAAAGCTTTGTAGACCAAGCCCATAAGGAATTGGCGCCGCTGAAGGAAAAGGGCAAGATTGGTGAGATATTCCAAGTGGGAATGCAGGATTTCACCCCAGAGGAAGGCAAGTACTGGCTTATTTGGTGCCAATGGTGCGTGGGCCATCTCAATGACGACAATTTGGTGGAGTTCTTCAAGCGATGCATCAAAGGTCTCCAGCCAGGAGGGTGGATTGTGGTCAAGGAGAATAATACCAAATATGAGGATGACTATGATGAAGTTGATAGCTCGGTGACACGGACAGATGTCAAGTTCAGGCAGATATTTGAGCGGGCCGGGTTGGACCTCAAGTTGACCATGCTACAAAAGGCAATGCCCAAGGAATTGTACCCGGTTCGAATGTATGCGCTTAAGCCTAAGCAAGCGTAACTCTATATAATATTTACGATTAACGATGATGGGCACTTCTACAGGTCGCAATCTCTGATTCAGACCGCATGACTGCTTGTAAACCTTCACTCTACTGAATATGATTGATCAATCTATATTACTATACTTTGTATATAGTACCTAATACTCGGTTAGCAACGAGCCCAAAGCAGAATGGGCAACAATCTCTGCAAAAGCCATATAGTCAGATAGGAGCGAAAGACATTGATGGTTTTGTTTCGTCAAATATACAATCAGTTGAACTATGCATAACTTGGATCATCATAATACAGTCATTTGCAAGGAGAGCACCCACAGTTTAGTATTGTAAACTTACAATTTGAACTATTCCGTTGAAAAAAAAAAAAAAAAAGAAGAGAAGAAAGTCGTGAAAAATTTCGCCTTAAATAGTCGCGCGGACCGGAGGAGGTTTCCTACCACCACTATCTTCATGAAATATAAACTCTGAACTTGGGGAAAGACTAAAATTTCGTAAAATTCAAAAAATTCATTCATATTATTATATTCCAACTTTGATGCACTCAAGGCATTGACTAGAAATTCCGGAGATCCCTCTTGAATGGAGCTGCGACAGAAATTTTTCAGATACTCTCTTTTGTAAGCCCTCGTCACCAGTGCACCCATAACCAAAAGAAATAGACACATTGCCATCCATATTGGGGTATTTAGCCAATGCTGGAGACTGTATCCTAATCTGGACAGTCGCCTTCTCGTTGTTCATAGTTATCAGTCGAATCTTGATCACCAAAGCCTCCGCCGACGGTGTAATTGTCGTCATGTGTTTGATTTGAAGCAGATGTAACTCATAATTGAGCGCGATTGCATTGGCCCATAGACGCTGCAACTTCATCATCCGGTCATGAAGTAGTGGAGCCGCGTTTAGCTCCTTATCCAGAGCCTTTTGGAAAAAGCTCAGGCAGTGATCGAATTTGGGACGATTATTCAGTTTCGTCGTAATGCTGTTCTCTTTCAAGCAAATATCAACGACGAGCGAGTCATAAAGCACGAACCGGAATGCAGCTTCACCATTTGCAGTGAGCTTGGACCAGTCGAAGCTTCCAACCAGAGTATCAAACCGAGCATTTAGTGCAACAAGCTCATCAGCTTCTATCTGCCGGTTTTCCTGCCGAACCTTCTCAGCCTCCTGAATCTTTTCCTGCAATTGTCTTTTTTGTTGCATCAGCTCTTCAATCTTTGCTCGCTTGGCCCTGAGTTCTTCAACCTTAGTTTCATGCTCCAGCTTGACACCGGACAATTCTTTCTTCTGAGTTGCAAGCTGCGCTTGAGAGTTAATAATTGACTCACGGTCACAGTTCTTTAATTCGTCTCGCCGTTTGCGTAATGCTTCGAGCTTCTGTCGCGTCTTTGTGTAATTTTCCTTGACTTCCGCATGAGCTTGCTCAATACTGGGCTTTCGAGACTTGAGTAGACTTAAATCGTCTTGGAGATCCTTAAGATTACGCTTCATGGCATCGTGAACACCATTCGTAAGCTGCGTACGCCAGTCATACCAAACCCCCTTGGCTTGTTGTCTGGCATATGACTTGATGAGCTTGAACTGAGCGTTCATAATATGTTTTGTGTCTGCCGATGCTTCCAGATACTCTCTAAACAAGATTGGGTTCTCCTCAAGCGTTTCGGACTCTAGCTGGGCAAAAAGCTCTTTCGTATCCTTGACATTATTCCGCATCTCTCGGCAGCTAAAGTCGTACAATTCAAGCATTGGAATCTTTTGGGTGGCCAGGACGTAGTCTAACAATGTAGGATCTTCGGTAGGCTCTTTCGTCAATCCGAACGAGCTTTGACCTCGGGTACTGGTTAGGAAGTCATCCATAAACTCAATACTGATCAGCTTCAAAAACTCTTGCAGCGAAATGTTCTCGGACTGGTCACTATTTTCAGGCTGCGACTTAGCCTTTAATGGCGATGGTGACGCAGCCGCTGGTAACACAAGCGGGTCATATGCCTTTACCGCTTTCAGTGGGGTATAAGATACCATAGCTTCTGGTCGAATTGAAGTGCTGTAATTAGGTGGGATGGGCTTGACTGGGCTCGGCCGCATTAGCTTCTTCGGAGTCAGCATATTGAGCTGGCTCTGCAGCTTCTGGGATGGCGATCGTTGAATAGCGTCGTTTCTTAGAGGTTGGAATTGCTGTGGTGGAGTGAGTGACCGCATAGGTACTGGATTTGATGGCCTAGAGCGCTTATTAGGCATGGAAGCACTCTTCTGGGGGCTACCAGGTCTCTTCAAGGAGTGTTCATTTCCTTCTTGATTTGCGCCCCTAGTATCCATCTTCGTAAACTCCTCCTCTTCTTCATCATCATCATCATCCTCTTCTTCTTGTTCGACAATTGGCGTTAGTGCTCTAAGGACGTGACTATGTGGCGGATTAGATGGATTTGGAGTAGCTGATTCTGTCCCAACAGTAACTTTAGGCGTCTTTGTTACCGAATGTAGTGCTTGGTATGGTTCATTGCCATTATCCGCCGATGTCGTCTTATTGTTATCTTCCAAACTGATTTGTTTCAACCCTGTAGTCATCTCCATATCAACGTCGCTATCTGATCCACTACCATCTTGCTCTGATTCCTCATTATTAGGCCGAACTGGACTTCGTGAGTAAGTAGTCGTCAAATCCATGTCGGCCACCTCATTAATAGGCTCACGATATGTAGGATTAACCTTCGTGAACTCCATGGTTTCACCATCGCCTTCCTGAATGGAAGGTACAACAAGCTTTGTAAACTCCATGGTTTCGCCGTCAGCTTCAGTATTATCTCGCAAGGCAGGCAATGGTTTTGTGAATTCCATCGTCTCACTATCGTCAACACTTATAGGACCCGTGGCTTCGTCTCTTCGATATGAAGTCAGCTCCATCGTTTCTCCACCACCAGTAGATTCTTCATTGATCTTCGTGGACAGGTGTTTCGTAATCTCCATTGTCACTTCAGTATCATGATTCGGTTGAGGTACCGGATTGGCTATTGTGAATTCCATCGTCTCTTCTGTTTCAGCTTGTTGCGTTCTTGAAACTTTTGTAAACTCCATAGTCTCTTCTGCTTCATCAGCCCTTGGGTTGACTATAGTGAATTCCATCGTCTCTTCTTTTGAAACAGCATTGTCAGGATTCACCACTGTGAATTCCATAGTTTCTTCGGCATGGTCCGGTCGAGAAAGCTTTGGGTTTGCGACAGTGAATTCCATAGTTTCTTCGGTATTCTCCTTTCCAAAACTCCCATTACTTTGCACGGGGTTGGCTACAGTCATTTCCATCGTTTCCTCCTGTTCATAACTACCATTTGGCATTTCGCCATTTCCACTAAGATTGCTTGACTTTGAGCTGAAAATTTCTGTCAATTGCATAGTTTCCTCCTCTTCAGCCTCTTGCTTCTCTTGCCCACTCTGTATTGTCCTGAAAGGTATCGATGGGCTCTTCGGAGGCTCATGGGTAAATTTCGTACCAAAAAGGCCTGTGAAAGATATCTTTCTCAGCTTGTCAGCGAAGACACTTCCAATGGAGCTAGAATTTTCTGTCGGGGGAGGTGGAGGCGGTGAATCGAAACTGATTAAAAACCCGTCATTGTCCGTCTTCGGGTGTTCCAAGTTGTTGTTAGGAGGCTCTAATCTCGGAACATTATCTAGTGTAATAGAATGTTTGGTATCCATTTCCATGTCTCTGTTAATATCGTTATTCTCTTTCTGGGTATCATTATCATTCATATCGTTACTCTGTCGCACTGGGCTTGGTGACCCGTCGCCTGTCGTAGTTTTGGCCATCAACCTAGGGCTCCTTCGAACTGGGCTAGGTGTTTCGCTTTGTCGCCTTCTGCGAGGCGGCAAGCTTGTCTTTCGAACTGGACTCTTCGTTGGGGTTTGTTCACCATTGTTTCTTGCCGGACCTCGTTTCACAGGGCTTGGAGACTTAGTTAAGTTCTTTACCGGGCTAGTTGCCCTGCGCGGGCTTAGTCTGATCGGACTCTGACTTCTCGTTCGGGCAGCTGGACTATCAAGCTTATTGGGACTCTTCTGAGCTATCGAAAGAGAGACAGTTTTCTTGGGCTTCTTTACGGGCGATTTCTCGGTTTCTTCCTCCACTTTAGATTCTCCTGGGAATATCCTACAGGCTGTTAGCCCTGCCAGTTCTGATTTCAATCACTTACCTAACATATGCCTCTGGAGCAAATGACACTCTTCGATTCATTGTCTTTTTCTTGCCGTCTGTAAAATTAAATACGCCGGTTACGGTATGGTTATCGTCCAGGTTATTATACTGCTTTAATATGCTTCTTGACGGTACCATTGACGCTCTTGATGATTTCTTCACAGATGCCTTTAACGAAACAGGCATTGTCATATCGTCACGACCAGGATTCCGGTTCTCATTACCCCGGTCGAACATGAAAGAGGGCATAGATTTCCGTCGAGGGGAAATCCTTCTTGTCTCATCGTAGCTACTCATGGTCGGCCTTCGATCTGCTAAACGTTATGTTTGATATCTTATCTCACTGGTAAACATCGCGTAACGGTTTGTTTATGTTTACGCGCCGCGTGTGTTAGTGCTATATTATACGCAGGATAGGGTATATCTCGGTCTGAAATATTTCAGCCGTATGATGATCGGTGAAAGAGAGCCTACTGAAATTTTCGCAGTTCGAGGTGAATATATAGGCAAGAGGATGGAGCCGTCTGCTAAGCGACAAAAGGCGATGACTTGGAGATCTTTCAAATCGGAGGCTCACTACGGTCCGGTTACTGGCCTATGCTTTTTTGGCCGAGAAGTCCTACTGGTTGGGGAAGGGCCACGCCTCAAAGTATACAATTGGATCACGGGCCAGCTGCTGCATCATAGAAAGATTTTCCCGAGAAATAAGATCCATGGCATTGCATGTAGAGGGGATGACATTGTGATTTGGGGAGGTAACTCGATTGCTCTTTGCAACAGCTCGAATATCTACGGTATTGATCCAATTGCAGTCGGGACAATGCCCGATTGGATCATGTCAGCGGCATTTCTAGAGTCTGAGCAGACAAGACTGCTGATCCAAACCGCGCATAATACTGTCTACACCATTGATATGAAGCTATCTGTTCTTGCTGTGAATCAATGCTCGGAGCAGAGTATCTTATATTCTGGAGCAATCTATCCCCTCCCTGGCGGCGACGCACTTGTTGCTGCAGGTACGGTACTTAATGGTGTCGTGGTTTGGCAGTTGAAATCACAGGAAGTTCTTCACAACATGACGTCGCATGAAGGCTCCATTTTTGGAGTTTCCTTCTCGCCTGAAGGTAAACATGTTGCTAGCTGCTCAGATGACAGGTCGGTTCGGTTATGGGACCTCCAAGATGGCAGCGAAATTGCTGTTGGATGGGGGCATACTGGACGAATATGGGCACTATTATTCGACAGCAACCAAATAATCAGTGTTTCTGAAGACTGCACAGCTAGGATCTGGAGGTTGAAAGAGGAGGACAGTCAGAAAGTGTTGTGCAGTGTGCAAACACTAGAGGGCCACCTAGGGCGTAATGCTTGGTGTGGTGCAATTAATGGTACTCAGCGAATTCTGGCAACTGGTGGAGCTGATGGGCGAACTCGATTATGGCATCTTGACCGCCACGATATTATTGAATCATGTCGTGAAAGCGTGACTATCAATCATGCAGTGTCACTGCCACAGAAAAAAGAAGTTTTCAAAGAGTTTACTACACTCTCTCCAAATCGATTTATGATTGCGACCTCTACGGGCAAGCTATTCAGTCGGAATAAAGTGACGAGAAAATGGACCTTGGTGGAAGGAGTACCACTAGATACTTACTCTATTGTAAAGGGATGGGAGGGATCAGATGCTTGCTGTACCTGTACCCGTAATGGCGAATTATCTGCTATAACCTTTAATGAGGATGACAGCTATGAGATTGATTCAACAAAGCTGGAATTCAAGGGCAAGGTATCTGATATTCTCACTTTTAAGGCCAACAATGAACTCTTTTATCTGTGTGAGACCCAGGCTCCTCAAGATCCATTCATAGTTCGCCAGGTGGGATGTAACTTTTCCATCAATTTATCACCACCTGAAACGTTCACGGCAACGAGTTGCTTCTATGATGAGAACACTTCTATTCTCTACCTGGGCTCTCGCCATGGTGCGGTTGCAGGGTATAAGATTGATTTAAGGACGGCTCAGCAGGACATATATCCCCTAGGCTGCTGGAGAAGGATAATGTCAGAGGATACTGTTACGAGCGGACTTGTTTTGAAAAGAGATCTTCGTGACACAGCAAAGGCTACACTATTGTTCACCAGTCGTGGAGGATTCTATAGCATTGTCCGCTCTGAGTATCTGAACAACAAGATTACCTTTGATGTGGTATCCAAGAGCAAACTGCCTCGGGGCAGTATTGAAGGCAGCAAGGTCGTTGATGGTAGCGTATTGCTCTATGGATTCCGGAATGACTTGTTTTTCCTATGGAATGAGACGCAGCAGTGCGAGATTATGCTGGAAAAGTGTGGTGGATCACATCGCAACTGGTCCTTCAAAATCGACTCTGCGGATGAGCAAAAGTACGAGCTTGTTTACACCAAGGCTTCTGCAACAGTTATTGTCCCAGGGATTGAAACGAAAGATCGATTCCGCTTTAATGTACTGGGAGAAGGCACCCACGGTCGTGAAATCAGGGCGATTGAAGTGTCCCCGGTTGAGATAGGGAACGCCAAGATCCTTGCTACTGGTTCTGAAGACACTACCATCAGATTCTGCAGCGTCGACTCTGTCAATTGTACTCTCAAAACGCACACAATTCAGCGACAACATGTTTCTGGTCTACAATCTGTACATTGGACTCCTGATGGTAAGTTCCTTCTTAGCAGCTCAGCGCGGGAGGAGCTTTTTGTGTGGAGGGTAGACTGCGACTCTGATGGTTCTGGGATTCAAGTCTATGCCAATCTTTTCACTAAGCTTCCGACAAGTTCGGACGTTCCAGACCTGCGGATCATGAACTTTTGTCTCTACAAGCTGGCTGGGGCTGATCAGTACTTATTGGCCACTGTTTACTCCGACTCTGGTATCCGTATATGGTCCATGGATTTAAGCACTGGCAAATTTGAGCTACTTACGCAGGGCACATACCGAAGCTGTTGTCTACTCAATTGCGATTTCTTGGCTCAGGAATCAAAGGTGTTCCTAGCGATTAGCTCTACCGACGGCCATCTGGTTTCTTATGATGTCACAGCTCTACTTTCTAACGCTACCCTTACTGAGTTTCCAGATATTATATTTCGAGAGCAACTGCATCAATCAAGCATCCGATCCGCAGCTTTTAAGCCACAGAGCGACGGAACATACGCGTATATATCGGGTGGTGACGACAATGCTCTCGTCTTTTCTCAAGTGGACTTTAGGGGCAAGTCGGTCAAGGTCAATAAGAAGGTGCCTAGTGCCCATTCTGCGACTATTAATTCCGTATCTTTGGTCAACAGTGACCAGGTAGTCACAACAAGCGTTGACCAAAACGTCCGACTTTGGAATCTTGATGGCGAACTCGTCTCTACATGCTACACGACTGTCGCCGACACCGGCCCATTGGACATTTCCGACAATAAGATTTTCTTTGGAGGGTCTGGTTTGTCCATCTGGAGTTTAGAAGAATAGATAGTCATAGACGTGTTGTCCCTTTGCTATACCTGAAGGTTTGATCCGATAGTAGATACGGTGATCAGAGATTGATCCGGCCGCGCGACCGAACCATAATCATCAAACCACCAAAAATGCCCAGAGTGGAGCTATTCGGCGGCGCTCTATCCTCAAACGTCCCCACAGGATTTGTAGACGTCTGCAACTTCCGCCAGGTTCCTGATCACCAGGAGGTTTTTGCCAGTGCGAACGAACCCGATGACTCGCTCATCTTTGAGCTCATGGAACGTGTTGAAGGCAGCGATGAGGAGGCACTCAAAGAGCATCTAAAGGAGCTTGCTGAACTCAATCAATCGCAGGTCATTCCTGTAGTTACTGAAAAAGCAGTTGCACCGCTTCTACCGTAAGTTTTTTTTTTATTTGTTTTCCTGGCGATCACTAACAGGTTTTAGAGAAGGTGAGAATGCTGCATATTTCACGACTATCATCCAGAAATCTCACAAATGGGGCAGGAAAGACGTTGTCAAAGACGACTCTGGACTAGAGTCGCTGGTTATTATCTTGGCATATGTCATCCGACTGAAGAAGGTGTCTACAGATATTCTCATCACCTACAATGTTCCCCTGACTACGAAGGAAGAAGTTTTAGAGGCGTTAAACCTCGAGATGGACTCCAACCCGGGTCCTGTGCTCGGTCCACGAATCGAAGTGGCCAAGCAGCGAATCGATGAAAGCTTGAAGAGCTTCAACGTTCATGACTGGGGGCTCTTTATAGCATAAACAAGTGTATATAACGTTAATGACAATAAACAAGTGTGTGAATATATATACAAGGCGTCAATGACAGATGGAGGATGGGCCTAACCCTGTCGCTGCTTGTGCTTAGGATTAGTCTTGCAGCAGACGTAGACTCTACCTTTTCGTCGGACGATCTGCGAGATTAGTTATTTTTTGAAGACCTATTTGGATGGAGTCCTGCACTTACATAGCACTGAGAGCAGTACTTTTTGACAGAAGCACGGACCTTCATGCCTCGAGCCTGCATGAAGATGGCATTTGATATGCTGGCTGGACGGTTGAAGGCCGTCAGGGTAGATCTAAGCAGCGAGAACATCGAGACTAATCTGTGTTTTGTGCGGTCAGCGGTGGTGAACGAATTTTTCAGGGATCATTAAACTTAAGTTAATTAAAAATTAATATTTCAGCTGAAGTTAAATAGCACTCCGTAGTTCAGCTAATATACCCTAGTCAGAGCAAGAGTGCTAGATCTCCTCGACGAGGAGAACCGAGGACGCAATTAAGGGCTCTCTTGATAGGCTTAACATCCATATGTAATGAAATTGAAAGCGGGCCAATGTATTCCATTATCTGTTCAACTGGTTATACTCCAAGTGGAAGATATTCGAGAGCACTGACCACAAATCCACGTATCTGGGGACCTCCTTCTTCCTTTACGAGAAGAATTGAAACTCCAGCTCTAAACTTTTTAACTGGTTGTTGGATCACGTATAAATAAAAGTGAAATAACGCTATTTTACCGCATGCATACTAGCTAGCTGTGTCGCTCAGCACTAAGACACGCCAACGTATGGTTGTATTGCGTTGCAGAGATCAGCTTCATTTGCCGGAAGACACAGTTTAGAAAACTCGCACGATGCTCTCAGATCTTCCCTAGTAGAAAAATAAAAATACCTCTTTCCCATATATACTTATCGCACGTTATATATATGCTCCCTAATGACAATGTACTTGGCGCTTTCGCCGATTAATGTCGCCCAAGCCAAGCCATGGTGAAATAGATCTGCGAGATGACAGCCACTTAGTTTCCAGCTGGAGGTCAAGCCAATCTCCTGAGCTATCCTAATTAATTCCCTACTATAGTACTAAAAACTGAGCCTCAAATCTCTTGTTGGAGGGTCCCGTGGCTGGAGAGAATCCCCGAGCCCTGTGGCGTTTAACGTGGAGCAGGCGGAGTAATAAAGTGCGCCGAATTATCATCGCCTTGTGTCTCTCGACAGGGCGTGCCGGACGGTCCGTTGCCTCTTTCTCCTCAATATCCCAAAGACATACGTACCCGACCAACCGTCACACACGAATATGAGTTGGAAGGGGTTCACGAAAGGCGTGGCGAGAGTGAGTACGGCCTGCGGTAACGAAGGAGACTAATGGATTAGGCGCCACAAACCTTCAAGCAGAAGTTTAACATGGTAAGGCCCCAAGCGCAGTGCGTTTGAAGAGACTAACCGTGACAGGGCCAAGTGACCAAGGACCCAGTGTACATTGACGCCGAGCGGCGGTTCAAGGAGCTGGAGGCGGAGACGAAGAAGCTGCATGATGAGTCGAAGAAGTACTTTGACGCGGTCAATGGCATGCTGACCCACCAGATTGAATTCTCGCGGGCCGTGGAGGAGGTTTACAAGCCCATTTCGGGGCGCATGAGCGACCCCAACTCGACACAGCCCGAAGGGAATCCGGACGGGATCCAGGCGTGCGAGCAGTACCGGGACGTTGTCGCAGAGCTCCAAGAGACGCTGCGGCCAGAGCTGGAGATGATTGAGACGCGGATCATCGCGCCGGCGGACGAACTGCTTAAGATCATCAAGTCGATCCGCAAGATGGCTACGAAGCGGGATCATAAGCAGCTCGACCTCGATAGACACACCAACACGCTCAAGAAGCTGCAGGGCAAGAAGGAGCGGTCAGTCAAGGATGAGAAAAACATGTACACGGCGGAGAACAATGTCGAGATCGCTACCCAGGAGTACAATTACTTCAACGACATGCTTAAGGAGGAGCTGCCCAAGTTGTTTGAGCTCGAGGCGCAATTCATCCGCCCGCTCTTCCAGAGCTTCTACTACATGCAGCTCAACATCTTCTACACGCTGTACACGCGCATGGAGGAGATGAAGATCCCTTACTTTGACCTGTCGACCGGTATTGAGGAGTCCTTTGCTGCGAAACGGGGCGATGTACAGGAGCGCGCCGAGGCGATTGGCATTACGCATTTCCGGGTCGGCCACGCGAAGAACAAGCTCGAGATGACCCGAAAGAAATTTGGCCGTGATGCCTCGAGCGGCAGCACCGTTTCCGCTGGGTCCTCTGCCGCACCGCCGCCGTACCAGGACCCGCATGGCTACGAGTATCAGCAAGCTGCTCAGGCCCAGCAACAACAGTATGGACAACCCCAGTACGGCCAGCAACCGCAACAGCAGCAGTATGCTTATCAGCAGCCGGCGGCAGCGACCCCGGCCGGCTACCCGCAGGAGAAGGCGTCCCCTGCGCCGGGAGTCGAATATTGTACTGCGCTTTACGACTACACCGCGCAGGCTCAGGGCGACCTGACCATGAAGGCCGGCGATCGGATTGAGATTATCCAACGCACGGCAGACGCCAACGGCTGGTGGACGGGCCGCATTGTCGCCACCGGCGCACAGGGTGTCTTCCCCGGCAACTACGTTCAGCTAGGCTAGTACTAATGAAACTATTTTTTACTCGATTCTCCGCGATTACCCGCGGCTCCCGGAGAGAGAGGGTAGGCCCTCGATCCCACCTTCCCTCTACCCATGCATCCTCCCCCCGCCGAAACCCCCCCTTTATGCACTATAGGTGGTGTAAACCAGCTCGTAGCTGTTTCGCGATTTGGAAGCCTTTCGTGATGTCCAAACGGACCCCGGTGGAGGCAGTTGCCAGGGGGGGGAGTATGCTAAATATAGCGAGTCCGAAATAGGAAAGTCGATGACTGAATAGGGATGCCCTTCCCATTGCAGCAAGAACCAGCGCTTGCGCGAGCACGCAGGCAAGCTCCAAAGTGGCGGATGCCCTGCCATTGTGCAGGGAAAACAATTGGCAAGCTTGCGCTAATCAGGGCGGCTCTCCAGCACAATTTGCACCGGTCGATAATGGATTGTACGAGCCGTGCGGGAGAAGAACGGGATCTATAATCCGTCCTAGGAGTCTGAGGAGTACAAGGCTAGCACAGTGTCTGACACAAATGTACCAGGTTTGTGTAAAGTGTCTAATATGGCTGTCGACACGTAACGTAATGGGGGAGGGGGAGGGATGGACGTTATATACGACTGTACCATCATTTGTTTTGAAAAAAAGAGTTGATCATCGTAAAAGCCCGAGTCAATTGCCTACAAAAAAGCTTAGAACGTAGTGGTTGTAAATATAACACTAGCTGCCGGTTCTCTGGTAAGGCAGCTTCTACATACATTATAGGTGGTGCCTGCGCGTTATTTGGTAAACAGCTATTAGTCCTTTTCCAACGGTAAACTGTGCATCTGGAGGTGTTACCACTGTGGATTCTCTCATTCTTGTCTTTGGTACTGCATAACTGGCACATAAACCCGCAGGTAGTAAGAAATTGCAGGAAGGAAACGGTTTTATTTTTCAAATATAGGGCCTTCGGATTCTATTTCTGTCTCCTTCTTACTCGGTATTTCACTCGTTTGCACGTTCCCACCGAGAAGAAATCCTAAAGCTTATTTGACTCTCCCCCACTAAAGTGGTTGAAGGTAGGTTATACCTATATTTGGGACTGTCCAAGCGAACTCAATACTAACAGACTATATCAGTATACCTTTACAACTTTGCTTAATTGTCAGGTGCACTTAACATCTGCGGCTGTGATCGTCTATCCTTTGGAGCATTCCACAACACTTACTATAGCTCAGGCGGATTCTCCACACAACACATACCAAGGCGGAGTACACCACTAATCAACTAATCAAGGATAGGTTGCTTGGAATATTATAACCCACACTTCTACCCCATACATATTTCTGGTGATCATACCGCAGGAAATAGCTTCTGCAGCCCCCTCTTGAGATCTTCGCTCCATCAGCAGGTCTCTAGCAAGCGCATCAAGTGCCGAGAAGTGCGTCTCTGCGAGGGTTTATGCCTTGCGTCCTGTGAAAGGAGATAGGAATAGCGTTCTGCACAACCCTTTTTCACTCCTTTTCGTTACTGTCTACGCAGACTCAGGTACGCTTGCCTTGCCTTGCCTTGCCTTTCACTTGCATCGAACCAATCAGTGAGGCGTGAAAGAAGGGCAAAAAAAAAAATAAAATAAAATAAAAAAAGACCGCACGAGGACTTATAAAGTCATGAGCGATACGGAGCACCTTAGCACATCCCAGCCGTACTCAGGTGCCATCGCCGCTACTTCTCCTCCAAGTCGGTCTCACTACGAAGACCACCACTACGAGTCATCACTGCTCAGCCCCACCAGTTCTGGAATAACCTCCACCTCGCCTCTATCCAAGTCCTCGCTCAGTACCTGGTGGAAGCAGTTCCGACCCAAGCTGCAACGGGAAGACTACGAAGATCCGCCTGCCCTTCCCCAGTCGCCGCAGCACCTGTCCCGACCGTCGCTGCCTCACATGTCGCACTCGTCGTCGGCTATTACCACTCGACAATCCACGCAACAGGAAAAAATGCCAGAGAACCAGGAGATATTCGGTGTGCCGCTTGAACGGTCTATCAAATACGCGAATGTCTCCATCTCGCTCTCAGATCCAACCACGGGCGAGCAGTTTGTCTACGGGTACGTGCCCATAGTAGTGGCAAAATGCGGTGTCTATCTCAAAAAGAACGCCACGAGCGTCGAGGGTATCTTTAGACTCAGCGGATCCGCCCGCCGCATCAAGGATCTCCAGGCCATGTTCAATTCACCGCCGCGCTACGGCAAGGGGCTCGACTGGACGGGCTTCAACGTCCACGACGCTGCCAACGTGCTCAGACGCTACCTCAACAACCTGCCCGAACCCATCGTTCCGCTGCAGTTCTACGAGTCGTTCCGCGAGCCGCTCAGAGAATTCCCGGACGTGCTGGCGCTGTTGCTCGAGTCGCAGAAAACGGCCGCCAACCCGGAACCGTCGCATTCTACAACCGAATCACAGCCCGATTCAGACGAGTCGACGACACCTCCCCAGGCCCAGGCGCAACCCCCTGCCTCTACATCGCCAAAAGCGGCAGCAGCATCAGCGACGGCGGTCGCTGTAGACGAAAAAGTGCTCCAAAGTACAGCAAAG
Organism: Blastobotrys mokoenaii; assembly: GCA_003705765.3. Classification (NCBI taxonomy): domain Eukaryota; kingdom Fungi; phylum Ascomycota; class Dipodascomycetes; order Dipodascales; family Trichomonascaceae; genus Blastobotrys; species Blastobotrys mokoenaii. Next base: position 206,504 of record PPJM03000017.1, read on the forward strand.
GTCATTGATAGATACCAGATCCTCATCGCCCAGCTGCCGGGGCTCAACCGACAGCTGCTTATGTACATACTCGACCTGCTCTCGATCTTTGCGGCCAAGTCGGATGTGAATAGGATGCCGGCCTCAAACTTGGCTGCTATTTTCCAACCGAGCCTGCTCACCCACCCGTCCCATGACATGATTCCGGAGGAGTATGACTTGAGTAGGGCCTCCATTGAGTTCCTTATTCTACATTCCAATGAGTTTCTCTCCCATATTGAGGAGATTGCCATCAAAGAGCATCAGGCAGAAAAACAGCAGCAACAAAAACAGCAGCAGCAGCAGCAGCAACAACAACAACTACAACAGCAGCAACAACCTAGCGATAGTCCTACCCCTCAACAAAAGCCGGCAAACTCTAATAAGCTCGTCGAGACGGAAACGAACCTGCCCAACCCCATTCGTCGGCGGCAGTCAAAATCTCTTAGCAGCGCTACACCACCAATTGTGCGGTCAAAAAACGGCACCATCGTCAATCGCGATCGCCCATCTGCTCCAGTAGTTCGCAGGCCGATACCAACGGAGCAGGTTACAACTCCGCCAAACGCGTCGACGTCCTCCTTGGGCAGTGGGGGAAGCGATTACTTCGGGTCCTCACCTCGGCAAACTAATGACGGAAACAACAGCCAAGATGGCCTGCTGTCATCTCTGCGGCGATCAGTCAGCTTTTCGCGCCGTAACAGCATGAAAAGTCAAAGCCGGACTGGCTCAGGATCCTCTTCGTCGTCGACCCTTTCGCGATCCGGTACCATGCCCTCGAAATCGCGCTCGCGGTGGCGAGGCGGGTCGACGAGCCCGCGGCTGCCAGAAGACAGCGAAGAAGGACTGCTACAGCCCAATGCTCAGCAGCCGTCTTCACCTCCATATTCGAGAGGTTCTGCACGCCACGGACACCCGGAGAGCCCTGGTTCGGACACAAGTGAGTCACGGCATGTCCACGGTCTGGGATTCTTCAAATCACGCTCAAAGTCGCCGCACAGAGATAACCCTTACGGCACTTCCCCTCAGCATCACACGGGGAGCATGTCGAGTCTCAATATACATTCGAATCCATCAATTGACCAGACCCTGGCGACCTCGCCGCAAAAACTTCCCGTTCCATTCTCCAACGCCTCGCACAATGGATCTAATTCGAGCCTGTCGGCCATTGACAAAACTCTATCCGGCAATTCAGCTGCCGGCACTACTACTGGGGGTGCAGAGTCTGACGATGACACAAAACGAGTCTCGAAATGGCGCCGTTCGTTGATGATATTCAATATTGGTAGCAACGAGGACGTATCGTCTACATCTCCCGCTAACCAGGATCTGATACCTCCACCAACTTTTTCGGGTGATGAGTCGAACTTATCTCCGTCTTCATCGGGTGGGTTCGGCACAAGCCCGAGAGAAAAAGTAGGAGGTTGGTTCCGCAAAATGAAAAGTAAAGAGAAGAACCTCAATGGCAGTAGTGCTTAGATATATATATTTTTAATCATAAACTCTCGATGACTCTCTATTGTAGATTCTACTTCATATCCACCTTCCTAGCTCACTGACAAATATCGCTTGATACTTGGGATTTTTGATGGCTTTGCACGAGTCTTGTATACCATAGAGTCTAGAGAATAAATATAATCTTAAAATTCCTGCCCTTCCATAAAATATTAGATCTATTAATTATGTACAGTACAATAAATTCCGACCCGTAATTTGATGTATGTGTGTGAACAGCCGCACGCGCCACTTATTCATGGAGAGTCGGGACCAATTCGTTTATCCTCCAGGACGAACCCCCCGGATCAAAGAGATTACCTTGGAGAGATGGATGTTTCTTCTGAATTTGAACCCGTGCCTATTGAAGGCATGGAGCAATTCAGCTGGGTGTTTATAGTCTTCTGGGCAGTCTCGTTGGTAGTAACGATTTTTATCATCTTCTACTTCAACCGCCTGGTAGCTAGCGTCCTCTCTCTCTCATTTCGCTGGTACTTATGGCACCAGTATCGCATATCTCTCAAAGTTCAGAGCATACAGCTGTCACTTCTAGGCGGACGTCTCTTCTTCAAAAATCTCTCGTATGTCGGGTCCAACGAGGTGATTGTCGCGTTACAGGGCAACTTCACCTGGCGCTATTGGTTGCATCGCACCCGGACCTCTAGATACCACTGGGAGAATTCGTACCAGGGCGAAGACCGCGATGTGAGGGTCAATGAGAGCCTGCCGACGCGGCTCTCGTTGCAAGTGGACGGGTTGGAGTGGTTTGTTTTCAATCGCTCCGCAGCATACGATGCTCTCTATGACTATGTAACTGAGATGCGCTCTGAAAAAACCGATCCGGCTGAAGACGACTTGAGCAACGGTAACGATCTGTTCAGCAGTAACGAATCATCTGCAGCGAAATATTTGCCGACGCAAGACATTGCTGGGCCAGTAATCGGTACGTTTGAGTCAATGTTCCTCAAGCTGCTCCCTATCCAAATAAAATGCGATAGAGGAGCCATGGTCATAGGTAACCAAGATACCCCTTCTTTGTTGATCTTGCATTTCCTGTCTGGAAGGGCGATTATCGATGCAGCTCGGTCGGCAAACCCGCTAGACAAGTACAAGTTGTTGTACCATACTCAACTGAGCAAGCCCGTGCTAGAATTGAAAACCAACAAGGATAGCATTGGGCCTGAAGGAATCCAGGCGCTCTATTCGAGACGCCGTGAAAGCACGTTGAATGGCGATGCTGCTAAGCACTTGTGGCGTAGAGCTAGAAACCGGTCCCTCCGCATGTTTAACGCACTTCTATTCAACAAGCTGAAGGCTCGGGGTGGCGGCTCTATCGATGGCTCAGCTAATGACAAGGAAATTTGGTGGGAAAGTAGCCAGTGGAGAGGGTTGTTCCGGTACTTGTCCAGTGGCGAAGACGACGAGACTAAAGACCCAGCATCCGGCGCTAAAGTAACAGCCGATGCTCTCGATAATAACGAGATTATTGACGAGTATGGCAAATACTCTATTTTACTCGATGCAATTGAGGGAACTATAACCTATTTTTACGATATTCCTGGTCTTGTCCCTTCAAACCCGGAACCTTCACCGCCGCTGGAGTCTGTGGATATTGGCAATGGCGGTTCATCCCCTGAGTGGGGTATCACTATGGCATTTAAAGAAGCAACCATGCATCATGGCCCGTGGTCTGACCGCCAGAGAATCCCCTTGCAGAAAATGCTTTTCCCCAGATACTGTGCCGATGCCACCGCTCAACCGAACCGCATACCTGGACAACTCCGAGTAAGTACTGGGCTCAAACTATTTGTTGAATTCCACGGCGATACTATATTTCGAATTCCAACTCGTGAGCCAAGCAAGAATCTCGAATACCATAAAAAATACAAGGAGAATCCCAACGCCAATCTCATGCGACCTTTCGGCTGGATTGAAGTTAAGTTTAAGGACTTGTCGACCATGTCGTTCTTCTCGTCGATGGTGGCCACTCCACTTGGGACGTTCAATGAATTTGTATTGGATTTGAAAGATCCAGAAGTGAGGTCGAGTGTTAACCATGGGTTGCTCTTCAGTGCCAAGTCTCATAAATTGGAGTGTCACATATCTTATCCTCTGGCTTGGAACGGGAAACAGATCTATGCATTGAAAAACTACTCCAAAGATGTTCAAACATTCTTTCTCAGAGAGCATGTGACACTTATGATCGACTTGGGGAAAGATTTCTCTTCGGGACCCCCAACTCCGTACGAACTGTACACTCCAGCAGTTTACGAGTTTGACTGGACCATTTCAAACTATTCCATCTTCCTTAACATTAACGATCTTAATATTATCAACAATCCTTCCGAATTTGAAGACAATGCATTTGTGTCATTCCAGGGCGACGATTTGAACATTGGGTTGCACATTCCTCTTGAACAAATCGAGCAGGTCAAAAATACAGTTGATATATACGTCTCGGTACGCCGTCCCCCTCTACTTATTTGTGCTTACTAACCTTGTGATAGTCCCCCTGTTTCGACCTTGTCGTGGACACCCCACCGTGGCATACAATTCGCAACTTCTTGGAAGATAAAAACCTTGGACGAGCTTATGATTTTGAGCTCCAGGCTTCCTACACCTATTACAGTTCAGCTGCGGAAAATAAAGCTGATTCTCTGTTGCTAGATATCAACGGTTCTGACGTCGCACTTATTTGCTACGGTTTCGTGATTAAATATTTGATGAAGATCCGAGAGAACTATTTCGGCGAGAATGCTCATTTCCAAACCCTAGAAGAGTACACTCACAGCAATAAGGAGATTGGTAAAACTGTGTTCAAGCCATTTAGGGTAGGTTTCGTTGCTAACATTTGTACTATGCTAACACTGTTTAGGAGGAAACTGATTTGGACGTGATAATTTTCGTCAACGTATCCAATGGGTCTGTTATCCTTCCAGCAAGCTTATATTCTGCAGAGACGAATATTAGATTGGATTTTGCCGCACTAACAACCGATGTCCGATTTACAAATTATTATATGGGTAAGTTTCCTTATCTTTTATGATCTCTGCCACTAATTACTACTTCAGATCTACAAACTAACGTAACTCCGCTGAAGGGTCGCTACTCCGAGTCCATGGATCCAGCAATCATTCTTGATATCGCCAAGAATAGCGATAAATATGACCCTGAGCTCTTTATTGACGGTCTATCGATTCATGGGCATAGACTGTTTGGTCTCCCGCCTACAGAGCCTACTTACTATTGCAAGTGGGACATCGATTTTGGTGACATATTGGTAAACGGTACATTCGATATCATGCAAGCACTCGGCAGAATTGGTATTTACACTGGGTATTCTTTTGCAGATTCTGAAAATGCTCTGTTGCTCGATACGCCAACCTTGTATGATGTCACTTTTTTGAGCATAAAAGTTGGAGCAATTAAAATACAGTTGCATTCGGGCGGCGCCACAATGGAGCTCACTTCAAGTGGAATTCAAATGACGATGAATGACTTGGCTAACGAGAGGTATTCCAAACGCATGAATCTTCAAGTGCCGTTAGCTAGGCTTTCAATTTTGCAGCGTGTTGAAGAGCATTCTGCAGAATCGAGAATTCTGGCCGCGTTTAGAACCTCTCTCTCCCTTACTAATTTTGAGGTTAAAAGAGATGCTGAAGAGTATCACAAGCGGCAACAAGACCACATATCTTTACATGACGGCCCATTTAAAAGATGCAGCTTTCTACTTGATGAGAAGCACAGGTATCAACATTCTCCAACAGTTGATAGCTCTGATGAAGGCTATGACATCCATCCGTCCTTTCCACTACCAAAGGTTCCTCCCCCTATTGCTCAACATACTATTGATATCATCGATCCTAAATATTCCCAAACTCGTTCTTCACGTCCTCCCGTGAGTTTGAGTGGGTCTTCGCTCTCAACTAGTGAGTTTTCTTACCCCTTAATTTCCGGCGAATTGGATCCTCTCTCATCCATAAGCTCAAGGGCTAATCCTCTACCCGGTCCGGGAATGCCAACAGATCGTGAAATTGATCAAGGAAAAGATGAAGAGATAATTGACGAAAACTCGTTCTTGCCCCCGTCCAAGTGGCATGTCTTCGAAAAGCTTTCACAAGAATTTAAAGATCCTCCTAACAGGACCATTGATCTCCAACCAGCGAGCAGCTACAAAGACGACATACCTGTCCCGACAGCAGAATTTTCGCCTGATACGGAATATGACAACTATGTTATTAACTTCGGGGCTGTAGAAGGCTATATGGGGCCCTATGCTTTGGCTGCTATCAACTCGGTGGTAGAGTCATCATTGGAGCACAAGGTTGTCGATATTATGGATATTCTTCAGGTTGAAGTGCTTCAACAAATTAAGCATATCACCAATGCTCAGCCTAAAATCACGAATTTCAGGATTCTCATCCCAGCGATTCACCTCAAATATGGTGACCTTTCGCAGCATGTACATGAGAGTGGAGGATTCTCCAACACGATTGGCTTCCCTTTTATTGAACGCGAAAAGAGCCTTTTGTACCTAGACTGTGGAAATATCAACATCGCATTTCGCGTGCGCGATCTGAGAACACCCCAGACTGTCATTGAATATATGAATTCAAATCCAGACAAGCTAAAACACACAGTGTATCTGGATATTGAACGCGTTTCATTGGGAATTCGCAAGGGTCAATCAGAAACATTCCAGATTACAGAACATGCGAGAGATTATCATCCATTGGTCATACAGATTCAAAATGTGGAATTTTGGTTACATGAAGAATGTTCGAACATCGGTTCTCTTCGGATTAAGTCTGTGGACTCCACTCTTTCTAGCAGTCATGTATCTTGGATTGCCTCGTTCTTGGACGAGACAATGTCCGATATAAACAGCATCGAATCTCAACAGGACCATTCGATAGGCTCCAAACACAAGAGAACTGCATACGTTGTTTATCAGTTATCGCGGGCAAGTGACATATTCAAAGTTGAGGATGACCCTCCAGTCCTCACGAAGCCGTCATATATCATTCGATCGGGTAGACATGTCAGAGCAACCACTAGCTGGAAAATCCTTCTTAGATTGCGCCACATTGCAAAATCAGTACCAGAAAGGTGGCTCGAATCTCAACGCAGGGCTGTCGATAATAATCAGATTTCTCTACCAGAAACAGCGAAACAGCAGGTCTTGGACGTATTTGCGAAATGGCGAAGCTGGGAATTGTCTAATGTTTCAGCCAGTTATTTTTTCCGTCATACGTTCTTGGAAATGTCGTTTACTGAAAGTATTATTGCTTCGACTACTCATACCTTCTGTGACATTGAGAATCTTGGTTTAAGAATGCAATATCCTGACGACGAGGACTATCTGATTATTGACTATTTGAAGTTAGTGTTTTCATGGACATTGTCAAAATCTGCCATCGATCCTAGATCCTTAATTGTGGATCGAAGATATCTAAAGGTCGACTCCACGCTGACCTGCTCCCACGTGAGAGTGAAATTTAGTCAAATGCTCGCTGGTGTATTGAGCTCAATTGAGCAATATCTTTGGGCTTCTAACTCGACTGTTAAGACGAAATCTAAAAAGCCTAGAAGGACTCACTCTATTGTCCCAGTGCTTGACGTGAATTTCACTTTATTGATTGCTATGTTCGAAGTTGCTTTTGAGACTCCAACAATAAGGGCTCAGCTGGACAGCCATGAATTGAAGATGAGCACACTTCTAGTCGAGAATAACAGAGAAGCTCACAGGTTGTCTCTCTCCCTAGTTACTCAAGTGGATGCTATAACGTCGTCTCTGCTTCATAAGCACACGAACTTCGGGGACTTTGAAAAGGTTGCATCAATTGCGTTAGACAGTTTGGAAACAATTATTGCATTTTCGGATGCTGCTTCCCAGGGGCCGAAGTACGTTAAATGCTCAACCCAGAATATTGATATTCGAACGGATTGGGATTTGTGTCAAATGGCCAAACTTGCCGCTCAGGTTGTCAAAGAAGATTATGGTCCCTTCTTGGCCTTAATTGGTGAAAATAAACCTCGGGGTGCAAGAGTAGCTCAAAAAAGCGCAATGATAATGAAGTGCAATGTTGGAATCGTGAACATTAACGTGAGAGTGCTTCCAACTATTATTATCACTTCCAAGACGTCTGCGTTGAGCCTCAGCTTTCGTCAGGTCGATAACTTTTCCAGCAGTGGCAACCTTATTACAGAACATAATGAATGGCGGATTCAGAGCAATCGGGGCAATCTAGAAAAAATCTTGCTGCGTGCTGTTGTCGACGATATCGAGCTGCTTAGTCGTATTGAACTGGCAGACTCAGAAAATGGACTGAATGTGGTTGAACTAATGGTCAATATCGGATACATGGAATCCAGCTCCCATGAAGTAGCGCTGGTATTGAGCCAGGTACTTCATTGCGCCCACCGGGATGATATCAGCAACCTGAATAGCGCATCTTCTGCGCTATCGCACGAACTAGCAACAGTTACAAAGACCCGCATAAATACTGAGTCGCCAGCTACTTTGCAAAATCGTCGCCTTTCGCTGAATCTAAATCTTACCGTTGTGGACTCTGCCTTATTGGCGACAGTTGATAAAAATGTTCTATCATTGCATTCTAACCACTTGCAACTGCGTCTAAGGTCGTTTGAAATACTTGGAGACGGCGCTGTGCGGTCAAAGCCTATGCTTGCTGGTGTGTCATCTGAAGCCATCACATTGACATTGAGCAACCCTTCTATCCCAAGTCAAGTGTCGGATATTTTGAGTTTTCAAATAACGACTACATTTGTTGAACGAGAAAACGAAGGTGGAAAGGATAGAATTGAGTTTTCGAGTGAATTCTTCCACTCCAAACTGGGACCAATGTTGGTAAAAACGCTCCTTGAGTTCATTCAGGGAGTTAAAGGCGGTATACAGCTCAATACAGCTGATGTTTCGCCAAGCAACAGTACGGTTGCTGAAGATGCGGCCAATGGCACAGACTTGTTAACATTTGAGAGGATGCGGCAACTTGCGAGTCGATCTATTGCTGTGCTTTGTCTGGAAAACGTTGCCATCGCCTGGCTCTTCAATGATTCCTGTATCAGTAAAGGGAATGTTGCCCCTGGGATACTGTTTGGCTATAATAGGTTTGAAGTGAGCACATCTGTTCTGAAAGCTCGGACTGCATTAAATGGGGTGTTCCTAACTCCGGCGCTAGAGGATGTTATTTTCTATGAGGACAACTCGACGATAAATGGTGAAATCGCCAATACAGGCTATTTGCCTAGTATTGAACTATTGGCCTTTTATGACATCTCAAGTCAGTCTTCTGATTTACATCTAAAGTTAACAGGTGATTCTGTTAAAATTTCGCTGGTTCCTTCGGTTGTATCGCTATCCTGGACTGCACTAAAGTCTATCGAACGGGCTAGCAAATCGGTAAATGAAGTTAGGATGAAGGATAGGGCCACGTCCTCGGTTGTTATTACTCCTGTAAATAATAACCTTAACAAAGCGGCCACGTTTAGGCTGCCTTTCTCGGTACATTTATCGGTTGACTTTGAGGCTGCATACATTCGTGTATGGGAAAGTACAGAATTTGTTCGATATCAAAAATTGAGAAATCGAATAGACTCATCATCCGTCAACCTTTTAGACATCAGTTCTACAAGTGGCGCTGAGTCTAGGGATCGAGAACCGAGAGAAGAAGAGCTGATTGCCCTGTATAAGCCAGCACTTCTGTTAGAGACTCCGTCAGTTAAGGGCAGAGTTGATTATAACCTGAGTGATTCCAATGAGGCAGATCGATTGCTGACTGATGTGATGATATCTTCTTCGTCAAATATCATTTACCCTAAGTCTGTGCCTGTGGTGCTGGAAATATACCAGAATCTTAAAGATCTTATCTCCCAGGATACTGCCCATACTACGAGTGACACGCGCAACTCTGGGGTGGTTAAGGATGTGACAGCTCGGATGGAATCGATATCTAGTGAAGCTTCCCTGTTCACTAACCTTGACATCAACATTGCCGTAAGATTTTTAAAGCAAGAAATAACTTTATCTTGCTTACCAACGGCCAAAGTTGCAGCTTCAGTTTCACATGACCTCTGCGTTATTACTTTGAACACTTTGGAAGGTAACATGGGACAGAACTATTATAACGTCAACTTAAGGTTGTTGAATTTCCGAACATCTTTGCAGCATATCTACTCCCGGGAAATTAGCGGTTACGTATCTGTCAACGAGCTTACGATGTCTGGTTCCAGAGACAAACACTTTTCCAGAGGTGGTAACGAATCACCTGTGCTTGTTACTGGGAAGATATCGGATATAAATCTGGACGTGAATCTAAAGCAGGCGCAGGACTTGGAGCTATTTTGGGACATTTGGCGTCCTAGTAGCGGGCTTGCTGTGGGAATTGCTCAGGAAAAGGCCCAATCCTCGGTTGTATATGAGGAAGGCATTGTGTTGAAATATCGAACGGTGGCCACTACTATGGCCATTCCTTGGCGCATTGAGTTAAGCATTTTGAATATCAAGGGTGTAGCTGATCTAGGGCAGTCAATTGGTCAGCTTACATTCTTAATGGATCGGTTTTGGCTTTTTTCCCAGAAATCCTCTGACTGGGAACAGCAGCTTTTGCTTGGCTTTGATAATATCAGCCTAGCATCTGAGGGAAGACTTGGCGGCTTTGTCAAGTTCCGCGAGCTTCGATTAAAAGCCGCAATCAAATGGGATGAGGTCCACTTTAAGGAGTTTACTGTGCCCCTGGTACGGGTAGCTATTGGACTTGAGGAATCTGAAGTTAAAGCTTCGTTGGACTATCACACTTTTGCAGTTTCTTACCTCAGCAAGTTGAGATTGAGTATGTCGAACCAGCATGACAAGAACCACATTCTCGGCGACCGATTGTTGGTGTCCGGAAGTGGGGAGACCCTAAATGTCTACCTGACCGGACTTGCTGCTTCAAATGTGCTTGATATTTACAACACTATGGTTCGAATGCGAAAAGAGAGTCATGCTTCATACGATGCAATTTTAAAAGACTCATCCGGAACTGACAAATATGATGCTGACAAGCGCCATAAGAGAGTGGATTCGACCCTGACAAGCGTTATTGCGAAATTGCGTACAACTCTTGATATCCGCTTCAAGAACATGAATTTTTATGTGTTCCCTAACTCCATGTCGGACTTGGTGGTATTTGTCATTCTTGTTGATGGGGCGAATATCCAATATGTCCAGGAACAGAGTAATGATATCTTGGAGTCACGATTGAAGATGAAGATAAACCAGTTCATTGTTTCCCTATCGAACATGAAGAAGTCCGCGTTGAATGCAGATGATTTCAACGATGTTCAAGTTATTGACTTCGTCACATTTGTTGCTGACAACTCGCGTGGCGGGACGATTGTTTCAGTGCCGACTAGTTCTGTGGAGATGTTTACATGGCAGGAAATCCCGAATAAGATTATTGAGTATAAATTCAATTCGTCATTTGATGGACGTATTGATGTCGGCTGGAATTTAGGTTCGGTCAATTTTATACGAGAAATGTGGGAGCACCACGAGCGGGCATATACCATGAGAAAAGATGCCTATGCTATCAAAACAGGATCTAGCGTTTTTCCCAATATGAGGATAGACGAGGACCTGAAAGAAGTTACTTTGGACAGTGAATATTCTTATGTGCCACGAGAGCCCCCCATTATTGCAACGCCTCAACTGAGAGATATGGGTGAAGCAACGCCACCTATCGAATGGATTGGTCTAAATAGACAGCGGTTCCCTGGGCTTACCCATCAAGTTCTAATCCTTGGCCTACAGAGATTGACGCGAGAAGTTGGTGAGTTATTCCCCTAAGTTTTGCCTGCAGACGTTTACTAACAATTTTAGATTTGCTTTATGGGCAGGTTTTAGGCCATTCGTAAAATGCTTTCCATCCTATGCAACAAGCAAACCCCCATTTTATACATTTGACATTCATTGATTTGTGATTAATATGCTGAATAAATTGATGTAATTACTGCAGCAATTACTGCGGCTAGTCGACCTTGCTTAGGCTTCCGTTTGGCTCATTGATCGGCACGTCAAAGTTTCTGTCTCACATTACTGCAGGGTCATGGTAACTAATTGGCATATCCCCCTGTTGGAAAAGCCGATTGTCGCATAATGATCTACCTCGGACAACTCGAGGACTGGCTAGTATACGTCTTCATTAGGGGAGCGATAGTGGTAGAGTTTACGTCAACGCTGCGGGTGATCCCCCCCCCGAGAGGCAATGTAGCTACGTTTCTCCAGTGATGATAAGGCTCCTGTCAAGAATATTTTGTGCTGCACAGAAAAAGGTTTTGCTTTCCAATCACTAGCAGTTCAATTGATATTTAGTAAAATGGGTAGGGAGAAGTTGCACCTCAATGTGGTCGTTATCGGCCACGTTGATTCTGGTAAGTTTGCCACCACGGTCACTTGATTTACTAGTGAGGTATCGACAAGCAAACCATTGAGAAGTCCGGAAAGGAGGCTGCCGAGCTCGGCAAGGACTCCTTAAAGTAAGCTTGAGTTTTTGAAAAGCTGAGGGCGAGCGAGATATCACCACTGATGGAAGTTCGAGACTCCAAAGTACAATGTTACTGTTATCGATGCCCCTTGTTGGTGAGTTTGAGGCTGGTATCTCCAAGGACGGCCAGATCCGAGAGCACGCTCTCCTTGCTTTCATCCTTGGTGTCCGACAGCTTATTGTTGCTTATACCAGCGCTTCGTACGTTCTCGCTCCAGGAGAAAAAGTTTCCCCTCGTGTCACCGGCGCAATTGCACCGGGGAAATCGACCCCATCGATTAACGATATTGAACTCATTGAATTATCATAATATGCTGAAACGTCTGCCAAGCGGACAAATATGTTGATGTAATCATATAACTGCCTAACTCAGTCACAAGTGGCAACGGGCATATAATACAGAATTCTATTTATCTATCTATCTATCTATCTATCTAAACATTGAGGGTAGATGATGCGGAATTCCCCCAGCAAGCTGGCGATACGAGGAAAAACCATTAGCCCTTCCAAATACCGATATAGTAAGGTACCGAGGTCTCCACGCCCCTGCGACCACCGCTGGTCGCCCGCATACAGCCGGGAAAAGAGGCAACAGTGCCTAACAGGCCCAAGACGAGGATAAACCCCATTAGATGGACTCCCACATCAGGGTGGCTGACACAGGTTTTCCCCCAGTATCTTGTGGGTACAACAGCATTGGTCCTTATACCAACGTTTCGTACGTTCCCACTCCAGGAGAAAAGGTTTCCCTCGTGTCACCGGCGCAATTGCACTGGGGAAATCGGCCCCATCGACTTAACGATATTGAACTCATTGAATTATCATAATATGCTGAAACGTCTGCTAAGCGGACAAATATGTTGATGTAATCATATAAAAATGCCTAACTCAGTCACAAGTGGCAAAGGGCATATAATACAGAAATCTATCTAGGTACCGAGGTCAGTGGGGAAAGACCTGCATCGACATCATCTTAGGATAAAACTAGCGGTTCGGATTTGAGGAACTTAGCTACCGCTAGATGGCCATCTTTCGTGTTGAGGAGACGGCTCAGACTGAGCTCCGGGGACGCTGCGAGCAGCAAGTGGCGGGATTGCTCCCATCGTTTACACTGGGTGAGGATATGGTCAATCGTTTCGAGCGTGTTTCCATCGCACGCACACTCCCATTGGCGGTCCGAAATTTTCAAGCTGCAAAAGTACTCTCCAAAGCACCCTTTGCCCATGCGCAATTGCACGATTTTGCTCAGGATGTGTCGAGGAGCTGACTTCAAAGTCGACCACAACGGGTTTTCACTGGGGCGAGTATATGGGGTGCACCCATTGATCTCACGGTAGTGTTTGCCCGCTGTTTCTGAAATGAAGACCTTTCGCCATTTTTTGCGTACTTTCCGACGGATTCTGTTGCGGATCTTGTTGGTGACTTGCCATGAGCGGTGGGCGCGTCTTTGCGAACGCTTACGCCACGGGGCACGGCGGGGCCAGTATATATGTTGGTAGATCTTGCGTTGAGAATACACCCATTTCTTCATCTTGTGCAGAGTTGTGTTCGGTTTGCTATTGGCCATTGCCTCCCTTAACGGATTGTTAGGGTGGAGTTTCCGAACTAGTCGCGTAGCATTGAACCTCCAGATCTCGCGCATGCGGAGATGCAAGGGTAGAATTCCAGTATCATTATTCATTGCGAGTGTTGGCGAGCCTTGGAATGCTCCGAGGGCTTTCTTCAAGGCGAAATTCTGGATTCGTTCAAGTCGTTGCCTGTTGGTTTCTGCTATTCGATGGTACCAAATGTGAGCTCCATACTCCAAGATGGGACGTACACAGCCGATGTAAAGCCGCCGTAGAGTATCTCCTGTAACTCCTTTGAATATCCCGCCTAGCCGACAGATGGCATTGCACTGCGTCTTTGCCTTCTTTTCGACATGATCCACATGAGCGTTGAAGCGCATGTGTTGGTCCAAGACGATTCCGAGCAGTTTTAATGGAGGAAAGCAATTGACGGGTTATTCCTCGTCTTCTTATAGTGTGTCGTATGAGGTCGTTATGCAATGAATCCTCATTTGAGCTCATGTGACTCCTGCACGGAATCAGAGTTGTTAACCGCCTGGGAAAGGCTCTTTACGGACCATGAGAAAGGCAGACACTACCGTGAGGTAGCTGGATGTACTTTCTACCACAGGCGGAAAGCAAATCCCCTACACCATTTCATGAAAGCCGGTTCACGTCGTAACCTCAGCAAAGCCGTTCAGCTGAGGACAGGATGCGGCGCATTCGGAGCCTACTTTCTGAAAGTCCAAAGTAACGCACGATATGATTGTCATTGCGGAGAATTAGAAACGATTGAACACATCCTGTTGCAGTGCGCTGAACACGAGGAACAGCGCGCAAAGTACTTCAGCTCCTTGCCAGACTCCAATCTTCACACCTTGCTTAATACTAAGGAAGGTCTGATCGCGGTGATTGATTTCTGGAACTCTATACCGCAACTATCCCATTAGATGGACTCCCACACCAGGGTGGCTGACACAGGTTTTCCCCCAGTATCTTGTGGGCACAACAGCATTGGTGCTCATACCAACGCTCCGTACGTTCTCACTCTAAGAGAAAAGGTTTCCCCTCGTGTCACCGGCGCAAATGCACCGGGGAAATCGGCCCCATCGACTTAAAGCCACTGAACTTCATTGAATTGTTATAATATGTGGAAACGTCTGCCGAGCGGACAAATATGTTGATATAATCATATAAATGCCTAACTCAGTCACAAGTGGCAACGGACAAATAATACAGAATTCTATCTATCTATATGCGCGGCTCGTGCGGCTCGTGCGGCTGATTTAGGAGTTGGCAGACCTTCATGGTAGCGGGGTCTGACATCAACTGTTAGGCCTCGAGTGTTAATTTGTACTAGGTAGCTAGGTAGATAGAACTGTTAGTTGGGTTCAATTAATCAACCAACCTCAGACCAAGTCTACTTGACAATAGTTCGCTGGGGAGGAGGAGTTCGTGGTTACCCCTTAAATATGGGTATCCTGGGGTTAGGTTCGCATGTGGGGCCTCTCTGATTAAACCCTGTACAGCTAGTGCTGCAGTTGTGCTACCGGTAACTTGCCCGACTTCCAGTGGTCGACTCACCCTCATCTCTGTTGAGAATGTGTCGTCTCGTCTGAGAATGTGTAGTCTCATCTGAGCATCACGCCACGTCTTGAACTTTATTTCAAGACAACAGGGATAAGACATATTCGATTACTCCGGATTAAGCAATTGGTGATGGATTCTATGTCTATTTAAACCCATGCTATATCCCTCTTCTCCTTCTTTTTCTTTTCTTCACCCGTCTTATTGAGAACTATCTGCGGTACTGCTATTAAAAATTGCAACCTATACACAGATACAATAGACACCTAATTCAATTGGTTGGTGTCAGTGATTGATCTAGTGTTAGATAATTGCATTCCCTTGGTATGTCATTATTCTTATCTGCCTTAGAGGCACTAGTTAACCATGTACTTAGATTCCTTGCTGCTCAGTTCGCTGTGTCTACGTTGTATCGACAAGCTAACTCTGCTGAAAGGTACGTATGATTTATATAACCCGTCTTATTGAGAACTATCTGCGGTACTGCTATTAAGAATTGCAACCTATACACAGATACAATAGACACCTAATTCAATTGGTTGGTGTCAGTGATTGATCTAGTGTTAGATAATTGCATTCCCTTGATTCCTTGCTGCTCAGTTCGCTGTGTCTACGTTGTATCGACAAGCTAACTCTGCTGAAAGTCAACAATCTCAACATGCCATTAGTGGAACTAGTTAACCATGTACTTAGATTCCTTGCTGCTCAGTTCGCTGTGTCTACGTTGTATCGACAAGCTAACTTTGCTAAAAGCCAACAGTGATGCTCATATGAGACTACATTTTCTCAACAAACCGAGCTTCACTGAAAGTCAACAACAATGAATATTAAAATTATGTTCAAATTAAGTTGAGAGAGGAGACAAAAACTACTGAGCTGGGAGCGATATTTTGTAGCAAAGACCACTGACCACTGCTAAACACGCGTGCATGCATATGTATCACGTGACTTCACTTCGCGCGGCAAAAAAAGCCCAACGGGGGGCTCGAACCCCCAACCTTGTGATGACTTTCATCTCCGAAGAGTATTAAGAGTCACACGCTCTACCGATTGAGCTAGCTAGGCTAACGGGCCGAGCAGGGAATTGAACCCTGGACCACTCGCAAACTTTAGATCGATCAGTTCTGACCGTCGCCCAAAGCGAGTATCATACGACTAGACCACACGGCCGCTTAAACCTGTTGATGTTAGGCGTCGAGTTCGTCAAAAGGTCTACACGCTAATTCTCTCGAATATAGCGATCAATGTCTTTAATTGTTTCTAAATTATTAATACTTGCTGGTGATAGCTCTTAGAGCTTACCTAAAATAAACACTGAAGGTTCTATTATTTTATACTGGTAGATAGTACTGTTAGTTGGGTTCACTAATTAACCAACACCCAGACCTATCTACTGGTTAGTTACACATTATACTAATTGATTGACTCC